>JBBYHQ010297637.1:0-20363 GCA_038382645.1 Spergularia azorica | reverse complement strand
TCTTTCGATGACATTCCTAGCTTTCGAATGTTTCATGTTGAAATACTCCTCAGCACTCACTGGTTGTTGATCCCCCCCACTCTTTCAAATGATATTGATGACCTCTATAAGGTGCCAAAAACCCTTCGAAGTTGGTGTATCCAGCATCTACCAAGTAGTAAAAACCTTGTCATACCAAAAAAAAATTGTCATTCTCTTAAAATTTATACATTATTTTCGGTTATAATTTGTTTTAAATCATTTTTACCTTGTGGCACCTTTAAACCATGAGGCCGACTAATTGCGTCTCGCAAGACCCGGCCATCATGTGCAGAACCTTCCCAACCAGGCAATACATAAATGAATTCCATGTTAGGTGTACATACGCCTATTACATTCATAGCAAGATAGCCTTTTCTTGTTCGATACTTTCCTTTATGCTCATTGGCCACATGGACATTAATGAATGTGCCGTGTAAGGCTCCTAGACAATTCTGAAAAACAAAAATAAGAATTTTCATCCACTTTATATAGAAAATATTTTGAATCTTAATTAATAATAATGATGAAATGGTGTGCGTTTTGTTTATAATACCTTGAAACATCTCCATCTTGTATCTTCACATTCTTCCGAAATAGGCATAGGCTTTTTAAGCAAGTGATTATGTAGCTTTAGAATGGAGAGGAGACAAGGATTAAATTGTCTACTAACACTCTCTCCACTTCTGTAAAAGAATTTTCCAATGGACCTATTTTTCTTGTGGTGAGCCACTGTATATAAGAACATTGCCACAATTTCCTCTATTGTCATATTTCGAGTTCCTCTCAATCCTCCTATATCCCGAAGCATCTCACATAACACAAAAAATGTGTGTCTGTTAATACGAAGTTCATTTTTACAACTGATATCACTCTCTCGAATTAGTGAATTTAAATTTTCTAATCTTTTACGTTACTTATCCCAATTCCGATATTGTAGTTGGCGTATTCTATGAAGAGTTATACCCAAACTACGAAATATGAAAACCATTGTAACAAAATTTATGACTAGTACTATGGTAAGAAGCACGTCCATTTGTCTCTTCTTCCTTCTTCTTAGCAAAGTGAGTGAATCCATTTCTGTTCATATGGGTCATTCACACGGATTTAAAGTGAAACTAGAGACAAGAAATAATTGTTTACACTTTCTACTATATCATACAAAGTAAGATACTAGTACTAACATGCACGGTACTCGTAAATAATCAATGAAAAGTATCAAAATTGTAAAAGAGTAGCATACGACAGGATCAATTTCATTGAGAAAAGTGCACAACTTTATAATCAAAGGATAATTGTCGACACTTTTGTAGTGTATCATACGTAAGAAACAATTTCATTGAAAAAACTGCACAAATTTAATTAATGTTGGACACTTATTATAAGCATATACTGTACATGCCTAACTTTTTGCATATGTAACACTTTACAGCAGTACAGCTAATTGTTAAATCATAAAGTCATACTTTTATCTTTATGTTTTCAATCGTACAAGCTCTGCAACAATGGCGATTCTATACAATATTGGTTCGATTTTCGTATAAACGTTCAACTCTTTCACAAATATTATGCTCATTCTCCTACTGCAAACACCAACTCAGAAAGCCAAGATAAAATTCAAGAAAAATAGGTGAAGAAGATCGAACCTGTTTTGAGTCACCACGGAGTTCGACGGCGCAAAGATGGCGTTGTGAAGGAAGGTGAATCACTTTTGTGGGAGAAGAAATTATAAAAGGAGGAGAACCCAGGAGGCGTTAGGTTTCGGGTTTGTTCAGTCAGGAGGTAGGCCTTAGGTTTCTAAACCCGATTCCGGGGGTTTCATGGGGCACGGAAATTCCTGGGTTTATCGGGCTAAATTATGTAACCAAACATAAGGAATCGGGTTCAGTGAGTCAAAACCCATTCCTGAAACCTACAACCCGTGAACCAAACGAGGCCTAAGTATAATACATAACTTTTAATTGTAGCATCATGGCATGACATGGGGAAATATTAGAGCGTTTTATAAAAGAAAGCCAAGTAGTTTTAGAGGATACTCGGGTGAATTTTGCCCAAGTGTAGGCTGTGTAGCTTGTTGGAGATAGTCTTCCCAAAGTTTAGGTTTACAATGTTAGAGTTGTCCTACATTGCAGAAGTGAACAGGTTTTGATAGCACTTTGTACGGTTTGTACGTGTGCGGTTCTAATTACGGATTAACGTTTTATCTAGGGTGGTTTATATTTTGTAATTGTGATGAATTAATTAATTATAATTATTGGATCGGATAAGGACAAGTAACCACTAATAACTTCCGGTAAGATGTTATCTAGTCCCTAATCGTAGTTAATATAATTTTACTTTGTTTTCGTAGTAATTCATACTGAGTAGATTGTATTGTAATTTTCTAACATATAGCTGGCTAGGTTACCAATCGAACACAAAGAACACCATGTATCACATCATTTTAGAGGATCAAAAGTTCAAAACCACAAAGTTATGAGATTGTGAAAAAGTTATACGGAGTACATTATTAAAAGTAAGTACTTGTAAAGTCGTAACTCTTTATGACGTCAAAAAAAAGTACTGTAACTCTTTAAAATAATGCTCATTTTGTTCTGAAGCAAGGACGCTACTGTGAGTGTACTTGTTACTTCCATAAATGAAAATGTTTGTGGTAAGGACCCTAGCCTTTGAACTGGGTCATTGATAAATGGAGTTAACATTGTTGTTTTACGTTTTCATATTAAAAGAAATAAAAAATTGATTTGCCCTAATATCTCTTATAAAAGCTACTCCATCTTCCCCGAGTAGTTCACCTTGTGCCCTTTGTAAAGTAAAACACAATCAAGTGAAAAGAAATAATGCGAGGTTCTAGGGTGGTTTACCCGGTGAAACAGTCAGTTAAAATTCACTATCTGAAGAGGGAATTGAAGAAGGGTAAGTCAAACAAAATAAACCACGAAAAAGACATGCTTGAGCTGAGGTTTTTCTTAAGGGGGCTGTTTGATAAGTTTGGGATATGAAACATCCTAACCATGGTTGATGGTAGTCCATCTTGGTGTTTCACGTTGAGGAGGGTTATGGCGGAGGAGCACAATGCCCGTCTGCTCAACAACGACATGTCTGATTTTGCTATCATGCTTGACAATAATTTAGGGTTCCATGGCTTCAACGGGGACGAGGGAGCCCCTTTACCTAAAGCGGCCAACTACATCCTGATGAAGTATGAGGAGCCTGACATTCGAAGATCGGAGAGGCTGAAGCTGGTGGTGATCAAGAAATATGCAGAGTGATCGTGATAGACATTCTTGAGAGACTAGTCCATGGTGAACCTAATGTTACCATCGTTAAACTAGGGCTGGGGGTTGTTAACGAATAAAATTAGTTGCTAAATTATAATTTTATATTAAGGAGAAGTGCTACGGAGTTTATGTAATATGAGTAACCTGTGTTTAAATGGATAACGCCACTATATTAATATATGTCTACCTCATGAATATTGAGTGTTGTTTATTTTTCGTTTCCTTTAATTTGCCTCTAATAATGTCCATTATCTTAATACGAGTATTTGTTATGAAATGTTTATTACAATGAATAAAAACTAAGTGTAGTAAGTTTGACGAGTTGACCAAAAGCAATTTGCTAGCATTAATTAATCTCACATTAAGAATATTAACACTGACGACAATAATGTCCGACATTACAGATTTCGAACCCGTTAACCATAATACGTATCCATAACGTGAACTCCATATAAGCCTAATGCCCTAATGTATGTGACCCAGTAGGTTCAAATACACGCGAAATTACTCGGACATCCTCATTCCTCACAACATTTCCCTCCAAAATTGCTGTTGTACTCCTTGCTGGTATTCATGAACTAGTTCATGAATGAATTGGACAACTAGCTCAAACATGTGAACAATTAAAAGAAAAAATCAATTATACCATGGTGTTGGAGCATGTATGCTGGTAATAACCTGGTATGGTGCTAACTCATGATCTACTGGGACATGGTTTATAATTATATATGATAAAAGTAGAAGAAAGATTGAAGTGAACTACTTTACCAATAAACTATCTTTTTTGAATTATACAACATATTAATAGTTTAATGTATCAAGTAGTTCATGAGCTAGTTCACCAATGATGTGGAAGACCATCATTTTCATGATCTAGCTCATGAATAAGACAAACAATTCAAACAAGTGAGAAAATAAAGAAAAGTAGAATTTAGATGGTGAAGAGTATAAGATTTCTCACGCGGAAATTGGGGTCACTTGACCCTACTTGGAAATATATAATTATGTTGAATGTTAGTCAAGGTTAATAATATTTCCTAATGTCTACTGGTTTGTGTGTTGAATTTTACACCAAAGGTCATGGGTTCAACCCTTAAAAATGCATATTTTTGACCACACTTGAGATTTTACAATTTTTTCACCCCACTAACGTCAAATTCTGGGACCGCCACGGAGGATAAGTTAGGATGAAAAAGAGGTTGATCCAGTTTCAAGGTGTGATGTAGTATCATGCTCTAGCTCAAGCTTCCTTCAATTATCTGCTCCAACATGAGAGTGCCATGTGTCACGTTGTGGTTGGAAAAAGAAAATTATCTCTATTAACCATGTTTTATCGGTCCAAAAATAGTAGGAGTCTATATGTAGACAAATAAAAAAGTGTCTATGGTTTAGTTTGTAGTAAAATTAATCAAAGGTGCAGAAACTTTTGTAGCATAATTTTGTAAATGTTGGATTATAAGGAAAGAGAAACAATCAAGGGTCCTTGATTTGGAAATCAAATCAATTTTTTTTTTCTATTGATAGATTCATAACAATGTTGATTTTACTGTCAGTTTCAAAAATTTACTGCAAACATGTTAAATTTACTAAACAAGCATATTATTTACTACTTGCTAATTCTTTTATTTAACTCACTTGATATATTGAATTTGGGAGAAAACTTTACAATTAGGGAGAAAAATGGAAAATTAAAATGAAGAGCCTTAAATTTACAATGGCAAAAAAAAAAAAAAAAAAAAAAAAAAGCAATCCAACCAAATTGTGCCACTTGACAAGATTATATGGGTGTAGAATTAAAAGGCGAAGCTTGACAGACTTTTGTTGAATTTTTTGAGCAAATGTGATATTGCGTACAAAAAGGTAGACATGTGGCATTATGAGTTGGAGCATGATCCATTATCTTCCCATACTACTAGATCATGATGCAATCTCCTTTTTCATTCTTTTTTCCTCTCCTTCACACGTGAGAGTCCATGATACAATAAAAAAAACTGACCAAAACTTGGTAATTTGAAATTTTATATGGGCATGATCCAGAACCCCCCGCCAATATTTTTTTTTTTTCTATTTTTTTAGGCTAACTATTTGATACATATAACTATTAGTGAGTGATGTAATCAGAAGTCTGCATATGGCGTGGTGAAGAGAAGGGAAGTGTATCATCCCAGAGGTTAAGGGTTCGAATCCTAACTATAGCAAGTTTCATTCAACTTTTAATTAGTTTCTTACTTTTATTTTTTTAAATTTAAAAATTAATGTTTTTATACTATCGATGTCATTGGGATTCGAACACAGGACCTAATAAACCCTAAACACCAATCCATAAGGCATTGACCAATACAACAAATGATCATTTGATCATATTGTGCCTTTAATGTATTTATATAGTAAAAACATTTGTACCTTCTTGGTTTACGCTAAAATTATGTATTTGGTTTACCGCCTTAAATTTGTTTAAAGATTTATATACCCAAATTAAATAATTACATTTGTGTCTCTGTACACGAGTAACATGATTTGTTTAAGAAAACAAAAAGGCTCGAGTAACATGATTTGTTAAAAAAAGCCGATATGTTGGCATGTCGTCTGATATATTTAATAAGTCTTAAACACCAATCCATAAGGCATTGACCAATACAACGAATGATCATTTGATCATTTTGTGCCTTTAATGTATTTATATTGTAAAAACATTTGTACCTTCTTGGTTCACGCTAAAATTATCGATTGGGTTGACCCCCTTATTTTTGTTAATAGATCTATATACCCAAATTAAATAATTACATTTGTGTCTCTGTACACGAGTAGCATGATTTGTTTAAAAAAAAAAAGGCTCGAGTAACATGATTTGTTAGAAAAAACCGATATTTTTGCATGTCGTCTGATATATCTAATATGTTAACATTCGGCCGATACATATAACCGCGACGTTCGGATTCTATCCGAGACCGTGACCGAAAAATGAGATTTGAATCTGTATCCCCGGATTTAAAATCCTGGCTTCGCCTCTGACAATCCCTGTATGGTAGTATAGTCGCCCTAGTTTATTCTTTCCTTTGTAGCATTATGTATCATTAGTATATAAACGTTGCATGTACAATCAATAAAAGTGTCTTTCTCTACCATTCTAATTCTCTAAATGTGTGATTTTATGTTGTTGTTCATTATGTGTTATAAAGGTGTAGTGAAACAAACTACGCCGTATGATTCTCTTTGGTTTTCTAGATTAATTTTGGACAGTGGTGTTATAGATGTTACTTTTTTTTAATGACTGAAAAAATTATGTGTTTGTGATTTGAATATGAAGCTAAATTGTTAGTCTGATTTAAATTTGAAGTTGTGAATTCCTGCACACGATAGTTATTCATTACTTCGAACTAATTAATTGTCATTTTGGCAACAGTTTAGTGTCTCATTTGTTTTATTTCCATGCACTTGGTTAATTTTAATACAAGATTGAAGAATCAGGTATAAGTGGCAACATCAGCTCACGAAACTATTTTACTGACTCCTCCAATGCATTTACACAACCACACCAGGCTGAAGGTTATGATTGGAGTGTGGAAATTGGTGCATTACTTGCTTTACCGGTACATAGACGCCGTGTGGAGAATGAAGGGTTACTTGATGGTGTGGAGGTGGGTGATAGTAATTTGCCAGAAAAAATTCAAAAGCTGCAGGTCGTGGAGGGTTTAGGTTCCGAGCACTCAAAAAAAAAAGAGCACTTTACGGAGACTCAGATGATGGTAGTATATGGTGAGCCGGTGGGAGATGTTACAGCACAATTTGAACGTGGAGGGGAATGTAATCGCGAGGAGAAGGTTGCGAAGTCAAAGGTAGGCAGATATAAAAAAATGGGTCCTCTTTAGCGTTGGATTTATGATCCAATAATTATTTGTTTTAGTCAAAGTTAGTTAACATTTCCTAAGTTTTAGTTAACGTATTCCTAATGTTAGAACATGAAATTAGTGGACTTAATTATTATTGTTCATGGGTATTTTTACGTGAGATAAGTTGCTTTCAATCTAGGGTGCTAGTAGTGTTTAGTTGTGATTTGGATGAGGATCCCCTAGAGTTACTTTTTGATATAGTTGGTAGAGTTTGCAAAAAGTGGGAATAAGACCAAAAAAAGAGGATCTTTTTTTTTTTTACAAATAAAGAGGATCTTTAAATGCACAAAGAAAATGCAAATTAATTATTTCTTTCCTAATTGAGTAAACTCTACCATGGTTTATTTTCAACTCTAGGGGTTCCAAATCCTTGTCATTTGTGTAAGCCTATTTAAAGGCCTTGATTTTATGTGATTTAATTGAGCAAGTTTAACATCAGTAAACTTCTCCAAGGTTTACTCTCGGTTTTCTTTCAGCCCTCTAAAATTCTACGGAGTACATTTTAAGTACTGTATAATTACACTTTGTTTTTTTTACTGTATTTTTTTGTTTCGTATGTTTTTATACTTAACTTGTTTGTTGACAGACTACCGGGTACCAATACCCAGTCTTTCGCTGCCATCCTGAACTGCTAATTAAACTTATTCAAGAATTCGGTGATTTGGATCACAGAGGCAGGTTGGGGGATTGTTTTGCACCTTTCCATAAAAAACCTATGCAGGCCTCTTTGTGCTTGGTTGAACAAGAGGTTTAATCCTCATACGAGTGAATTTGGCCTTAGGAATTTGACTGACAAGGGTGGGCGAAAGGTTGTGAAGATAACACCAAGTATAGTGGGGTTTGTGGATTTGTGTTAGGAGTCCCGTCAATAGCAGCAAAATATAATATAATTTCAACATTGTCAACATCCTCTGATTGCTACAAAGAGCTGTATGACTCTTATCATGTTGCGCCTGGTATTTCGTTAAAGTTCGTCCATGGCCTTGTTGTGAATAAAAAGGTCGACAGGAAGAAGTTTCTTTGTGGGAGAGACTGCCAATGCAACTAGTAGTGTACCGTCAATCAAAGATCCAACAACGCCCAAGAACAAACTTCAACGTGGGCAACGTGATGGGTGTGCTCGCCGGAAGCCTATTGATGAGATCATCTTGAACAAGGTGCATGCGCCCGCAAAGGTAAACTAAATAATTCACTACCAAATTAGTTTCATTATTTCATACCTAAAGAAGAATATTCATCAGGCTACATACAAATTTTGTGATCTAGGCAGAGTCTCAAGCAACAATTCAAGAACCAATGCCAATCCATGTACAACTAAGGCCAATTCAAGGATAAGAGAAGATAAGTTAGGAGCTCAAAAGTGGAACAAAGTAATTGATGACACGACAAATTCTCAACTTAATCGGAAATGGCTTTTGTTGATTTATATATCCATCATTTCTTTCATTTAACACTAACTGATTATGTAAAATGTCCCTGCCAAATGCCGTCCTTGATCAAACACACTTCCCTAATGTGAATGCAGTAGATGGAAAAAGTTATCTTCAACTTCCTATTAATGTATGTTGTTCTTTTACTTGTTTTACTAAACTCCTTGTTCTTTACATCAAGTATTATTTCACTTTTTGAGAGTAACCCAAAATATATTTGACAATATAGCTTCTTCAATCATATGCCCCAAAACATTGGTGGATCATTCATACTCAAGCCCAAACCCATGCCTAGCCTATGCCTATGCCTATGTCCGTGCTCATGCCCTTTGTAATGCAAGATCAAGTTTTGCCCAACAATCAAGCGGAGGGATTATTTGCTCCTCACAATCATGATATTGGAGTGTCATCACCTCTATGGTGCCCTTAATTGTTGGTTGTTCAATAATTTATCAGTGGAATATGTTCAATTATATATCATTGGGATATATTCATGATATGTTACACTAATTTCCAATAATATACCAGTCTTGTTCATGCCTGGCCCATGAGCATGACCTCTACGCTTATTTAGTATATGCACCCTTAATGGTTGGTTGGTCAATGATATATTCAATTTGTTTCAACGGATGCTATCGGGACGAGCTCAATACCACAGTCTGTCCCACGGCCCATGTTGCCACCCACACGGTCATACAATTTGCGAAGTGGTGTTCAAAACCATCGGGGACATTGATGAAGAGATACTTAGCCATTTAATGATATGTACATCTCAACATTTACGCTTGATTTTAGGATGTGTTTTGGTGCATAATGCACTTTTCTTTGTATATAAATTGTGATCTTTTAGGAATTTAAATGTAAATTTGGAGACATCTTTGTATGAAAATGGAGTTTCAGCATGCAACCTTAAGTTTTCCCCAACAAGTTTTAAATGAAAATGGAGTTTCATAATATACACTATGTTGTGTATTTTGTGTCCTATAATATGTTCATTGCCAGATTTAGGTGTCGAGTGACATCAATAAACGACGAGTAGTCACCATCTGAATCCTTAAGCGTGTACAAGAAAGTTACAGAAGTTGGCGGCTACTCGTAGGTAATGGCTGACGACTACTCACCAAGCTCTGAACTCACAGGCCGTGTAAAATATATTTCCAAAAGTAGTTGACTACTCGTCGGTAATTGCTGACGAGTAGTCACCATATCAATATGAAATATTATATAGTTAGTGCAAGGTAGCTACTGGTGAGTAATTAGTGAAAACTAGTCACCATTAGTTAACATGTTTTTTTAATGGAAGGTACACATTTGAAATGAAATTCCAATTATTTTTTACAATTTCAACGAGTTAATGTGACTATTAAAGCGATTTATTCAATTGAAGTACACATTTGAAATGAAAATCTATTTATTTGTGAGTCAAGATAAACGAATTCATATGATCTATGTACACCGTTGTGGTATACATGTCTTGTTATTGTCCTCGTTTCGAATGATTATGCTTATGTTAAGAAAAATCCGATGACGACCATCATGCATCTTCTGAGTTTTAATTGAAATGGACATACACAATTATATATATATGTAGTTGTATACTTTCTCAACACTTTATCTGGACATTTATAGCGATTATATACTTTTATTCCCCTATTGCACAAAAAAAGCCATCAGGGCCTGTTTTGTAAGATGCCTTATACAAGAAAAACTTGTGCATCTGTGCAATATCGTATGCCCATTTAAATGCATTTTTAGATGTATGAATCGTACATCGATGAGGAACAAATAACTATAATCAACGTCATCGCCAACAAAACCTTTCAATGAAACCTAGACATTTAAATAATTTGGAAAATATAAATTGTATTTGTATTGAATAAAAGAAATAGAGTGACATGTGAAAAATATGTACATGCCTAGGACAGTACATGTAAAACACATGTCTTGTCCTTGGTTCGTACACGAGAACTATATGTACGGTCCTAGGTTGGTACATGTATTTCAAATGTAACGACCAGGGTAGTAACATGTATTTTACGTGTACAGTCCTAGGAGAGTACATGTAAAACAAATGTAGCGACCAAAGACCTTACATGTATTTTACATGCAACCACCTAGGCCAGTGCATGTTTTTCACAAGTACGGACCAAGGTGGTTCCATGTAAAACGCATGTAAGGTCCTTGGTTGGTACATGTGTTGTACATGGAAACACCTTGGTCTGTACACGCGTTCTAGATGTAATGACCTAGGTTAGTACATGTTTTTCACATGTACATGCACCTTTTTTTTCCGATAATTAGTTTTTTATTTGTAATACAAAAATGTTTTTATGTAACGAAATGTAAAAAAAACAACTACCACATTGTTCATGGATAGACCGTGGAAGTCCATTGTTCAAATTTAGATTTGTTTCACATTTCTTGCTGATTTTAGTGAGAGAAAGGGTGAGAGAGTGAGGGAAAGACCAAGGGTAGTGCTGGAAAAAAATGACAAAAATGGGGCGACATCTAGCATATTTGGGGCGACATATAGCATCCTCCTAATAAAATCAACAATTGAAAAAAATAGGCATAAACCTTATTCCAATGTAAAATACCAACTACTCCCTCATAAAATCTAGGTTACAAGTCGTGCCAATGTCCACGAAACTAATCAAGAGACTTGTATGACGGTATCCCAGTGTCGTGAAAATTTTAAAATCCCGCGTCAGATACTTCGATACCACGTCAGATGCGACACTTCCAAGGGAGTCAAGGTAATTTAGCTTGCGAAGTTGCAGGGAAGTCTACACTCGGGTAACTTCCCATTAGGTACATGCTTCGATACATGTGTATTTTTTGGCATTCTCCCACTGACCTGTAACCGTCAAGATTACCCGTGGTTGACATCGATTGTCGATCACGCATAGAGGGTCGAGCGTATTGATCACTAGAGCATTGGTCGTCATTGGTAGATCACTAGCGACATGGGACATCTTCAAGACATATATTTGTTACGTCTTTTGTTACGTCCTTGACTCACAATTGACGTGACCTTCCTAGTCATGTATGTCAACGCTTTCCAGCATGTTGCACATGCGCGACCGATCCATGTGTGGGTCTACCTACACCTCATCGGTCAAGCTGACCGATTATTGTCGTGCCGAGTTCATGTCTGGTACTTATAAGACACTTGACGAGCAATACTCAACTAGTCCTGACTATTGATTGATCATTGCTGATTTCTGATCAGTCATCGCTGATTCCTTATTGGTCATCGTTAATTTATGATCGGTCGTCGTTGATCCCTGATCGATCATCACTATTCGTGTGATGCGCCACGACTAATCATTGATTGGTCACCTTCAGTCTCTAATCCCATTATAACTTTACAAGTGATGCGGCATAGCCAATCATAATGGTACGAATGATGCGCCACTCGTGATCTCCCCCGCTTATTCTCTCCGGCCATCCTCCCAGAACAAGGCAAAACACGGACTTAAGACTTCCTCTCATCTCGATTCATCGGGACATGTCTAATCACCATTGCGCGGTCAACGGCCGTGGCACGCCTCGTCTTACATCAACGGTGTCTTTGAGTCTAAGAGCAAACCCATTAAACAGAGAATTGAATTCGAACTTTAACTCCTAAAGTCTCAAGACTCCTAACTCAGCTCTTAACTCTCTGTTGTCCCTCTCTCCTTTTTCTTCCAATCCCATCTCTCTCCCAATCATTTCATCACATCTCAACAATGGCGAAGTGGATCTCACCACTCACACTCACACTCACACTCACCCTCCTCTCTCTCCTCATCCTCCTCCGCCACACCTCCGCCACTTCCCAACACTTCGAAGGCTTCGGCGACGACGAACTTGACCTTGACGCCGACGAACTCGACGACTCCCCTCCGATCCGACTCACCGATCCACCCACTCTAACTCAGTCCGATTCCCTCTCTTCCTCTTCTCCACCCTCCGATCCTCTCCCCTCCACCACCACCTCATCTCAGCCGTGTATCTCCAAAACCGCCTCTCAGTTCGAGTACTGGGATGAAGACGAGTTCGAAGGCCTCCCATCTGAAATTACCGATTTACCCTCCCAACCTCAGGAAACAACCGCCAAGGTCATCGACGACAACGCCTCCGTCGACGCCTCCGCCACCGCAACCGCAACCGCATCTCCTTCCCCTGCGGAGCCGCTGACCTTCAACGGCGTGGTTGCCAAGTTCACGATCGAGATAATCTGCGTGAGCTTCCTGTTGATTTTCCTGATCAATTACTTCACCGGGAAGAAAGAGAACGAGAACCTCGCCCTAGCTTGGGCGGCGAAATTCGCAACCAAAGACTCCATCTTCGAGAAAAACTTCAGCTTACTCGGTGTCGGAGAAGGCGAAGATTCGCCGCTGTTGTTGAAAGAAGGGCAGAATGTGTTCAAGTTCTACGCGAGCGGGCGGAGGTACTGCCAGGGTTTGCTGGCGACAATGGAGCTCAAGAGTAGGCATGATTTGATATCTAGGGCTTACAATGCGGTGGTTCCTTGCAAAGACGAGATTAGTTTCGAGGTTTACATGAACGATGAGTCGATGGATCAGCTCGTTTTCGCCATTGCTCGAAAGAAGGCCGCCAAAACTATGTCTAAGGAGTTGGCTGACTTGCAGAGGTTTGTTAGCGTAATGCCTACGCCTAGTGGGAGGAAGTGGGTTGCTGAGGAGTTGAGTGTTGTTTCTGAGAGTAAGGAAGTTGCTGGGGATTTGATCTCTGAGGCTGTGCTTGATCAGGTATATCCCTCTTTTACTCTTTTTTTCGATTTCTGTGCCCATTTGTTCATATGATATTGTTAGCTAAGTGGTTTGCTTGATTCAATATCAGTATGAATTTTGGTGTAATTTGATTTGAGTGATTGTTACTGTACCGGGTTTGACTGTGACTTATGATGATTCAATATGAGTATGAATTTCGGAATGATTGGTACAATTTGATTTAAGTGATTGTTACTATGCTTTGGCCGTTGACTTGGGATGATAGCTTTACTTTACTCAATAGTGGTTTCCAACCGAAAATTGTAGCCATGGTTACTTCCAACAGAAACCTACTGTTCTAATGCTTGAGACAAGTCTTCTTACTAATAACACGGAACTTGTGCAAATTCATGAATATATTGATTGACATTGTCACAGCTTACAAGGGGTTTGTCTTCTAGTTTTATTTGATTGACGGGAATCAGTTTATCATAGATTGTAACTTGCTGTGAGAATTAAGGTTAGCCTAGTGGTTATGATAATAACTTGCATTAGGTTCTCCTATAGTCCTATGTACAAGAAAAAAATGATAAGTTTTCTTTTTTTTTTTTTTTGAGGGGAACTTTCATTTAGAGTTTTTATCTAATGAAAGTTCTAATATTACTTGCTCATATGATGCCTACTTGGTTTACAGTCGTACACTCGTACATCAATCTCAAGCTGAATCAAATCTCTCTTAGTGCTGATGATAGCTTAGTTAGGTTGTCAGGCATATCAAATTTTTAGTAATTTGAGGTTGAAGACCCAAAGTCATTTGCTGGACTGTAGAGGATTTCATCAGCTTCAACATTGTCTTTGTAAACAAGACGCATGTATTTCATAAAGATACGCTGTCATGCAGTAACATAAGACCGTTAAATGTTGAAACCAGATTGTCTACTGTGATTTATGAAGTACAATCGGGAGTGGGGACTTGGATACATGAATGGTTGTTTGATAAACATATACATACACAGTAGTTAACATTTAGGAAGTAGGATATTCACAGTGGCTGTCTTCAAAATAGACGACTTTGAAAGTTATACTGTTCCAAATTGGAGGAAGTCACACTATTCACATGTCCCCCTGAATTAAATTTAGTGTTTTGTGGTGTCCTCCCTCCATCCTGAAATTACAGCAATCTTTTGATTATTAAATAGGTACAAAGCTTCGTGATATTTAGATCATGCATGTATGTCTAAGAGTTCAAGGTCGCGAATATTTGTTTTATTAGCATGTGCACTTTTTTCAGACTTCTAGTTTTGTGGTTCTTGTTCACTTCATGCACTGGTTTTGTAGTCATGAAACAACTACCTAGTACTTCGAATTATTTCCTTATGATTTTTTTATCTTAAATCAATTTGCGTATGATAAAGTTTGTCCTTTTCTTTTCCAACATTTTTGAGATCTTCAAGGTTGGAGCTTTGTAAAATGCTGTTAGTGTTCCTTCAATGAAATTATATGCCAACCGTGAATGTGGTGTTTCCTAATTTCCCCTTAGGTTAAGTGAATATTATGAATGTGGGGCAGGGTATTAACAGGAAAGGTTCTCCATCCTTCTATGTGCCTTGAACTTCCTACTTTCACACCCTGTATCCACAAGAAAAAGTGATTGGGTCGTCAACTTCATTTGAGGTAATTAAAAATGAACAGGACGAAATTGATTTTGCCATGAAACATGAAAGCATGAAGGTTAAATATTTTCCTCCTATAGATTCACAAACAGGTTTAGGAATATGTTGCTTCACTTGCTTGTGCTCAACAAGACTTCAACATAGGCTTTTTGAAATTGTTGGAGTCAAGTACTCCAATCTCATTTCACTCGACTTTTCTTGTTTTTGGAAATATGTTCTCTCATATAAGTTTGAAAGCTTACCATTCTAGGTCTCCTTTTGTTTGTGGGCGTCGCCCCCTTGGCGTCTTTGTACTTGGGAGTCACCTCCTTGGTGTCCATATAGGCATCCTGTATATTGTAAAAAGAATATGAAAGCATGAGGGTTAGAGTGGAAGACGACTTCTCTTAAGCGTTGTATTCTAAATCTCACTATTCTCTGGCTTTGGATTATGATGATATAGAGCAGATAGCTCAGTTACTGTATGCGTTTCTTGCATTATACTGTAAGTAGCAGTCGGTCAATTGGAGTTCTTGATGCAATCATATTGATTTTAGACAGCCTGTCAACATGGAGGCAAGGTTGTTTTCATCCGACCACCCCTCCCCCCCTCCTATCTTGCCATTGGCAGGATGCTTCGTAGCACTGATGTAATCTTGTAGTATTGTATTGCAGTGCCCAATAAGTTTCAGACCCATAGCCAAAAGCCTAAAACAGTATTCTGGTTTTTTTTTTTGGAGATTAAACAAGAGGGGGTGACAGGGTGTTATTCATTTTTATATAGTTCTTTCTCACTTTATTTGTTTCAGCTTTGTGGCTGCGATGCTGTTCTCCTATTGCATCATTATGACGGCACATCCATTCCTATTGAATATGACAATCGTCTTTTAAATTTTGCCTTTCCTGCATCCCTTTTCTGTAGTATTTCAAGTCTCTCTTTCTTTGTATCCTAAGTGGTCGTTTTTCTGCTGTGTAAACATCATTGGTTATGTCTACTCTTTCAGGTCTTTGGTGAGAAGGCTTTTGAGAAGCTTGGAAAACACTTCATTTCGATGCATTTCTCGGATCAACAATCTGGCCCCCATAAAAAGAAATTGATGTTTAAGTTTGCTCTTCCAGATATTAAAAATATGGCTGACATGACTCGTCTTGTCACTCTGGTGCCTTATTACATTGATTTTGTTGGACGATACAAATTGAGTTCACAGGTAAACTCTTCACAATTGACTATATGTTTCTCTGATTTAGTTTTTTGTCCATTCGTCATCTCTAAATTTCTGAAATTGCAGGCTCGCACCAAAACTGATGCAGCCCGAGTGAAGATTGCGCAAGAGGTATACAAGGAAATGCAGAATGCTAGGCAAGAGGCTCTTCAAAGGAAGAAGGCAGATAGGAAGAAGATGATGGAGGAGGCTGAAGCAAAGTTGAGCGCTGAGGCCATTCGCAAGAGAGAAGCCAAGGAACGTGCTCGTCAGATGAAAAAGGGTATGCCAAAGATGAAGATGACCAGAGCTTAAGCATGACGATGTATCCAGTTTGTGGCCCTTTGACTCCATATACCACCATGCGTTGTGGGTTGTTGCTTCAATCCCTGTTTCCAGATGGAATAAGCACCCTTTCCCGGTCACAATATATTTGTCATTGTATGAGAAATAGTTGAGATTACCACGCCTTTCGTGGTTTTTGACTTTTCATTGTAGTCAGATTTACACTCCACAGTGGTGTACGGTGTAGTCAGGACTAAAATGATGGTTATACCATATGATCAGAAGTAGCATTTTTGAATTTTAAGAGTCAGCTTTGTTGTAGCAGTGAACCATTTGCAATCCTATCTCATATGCTCACAGTCTCACACTACTTTATGAGTGCCCAATTTTTTTTTAATTGCGGGCACTCAAGACATGAATGTTAGAAGGCATCGGGGGAATGCATATAAACTACTAAACTAGATATATCAATTTGATGTTGGGTTAACTTTCTATCATAACTTCCATTATGTTGTTACATTGGCATATTCCTTTGGGATACACTTATTTATTTGTGATATTTCCCTCCCATCTCCTCCACAACGACCTACCCCTTCTCCGCCACCGATCACCCTCAACACTAGCAATGTCGGCACCACCGGCACCATTTAGATTGCAAGTGGTCGACGACCTCATTCCCCCACCCCTGCGCCACCACCTTCATCCTCACCTCCCCCTGCTTTTTCTCTTTATCTTTTTCTCTCCACGCTTTTCTCCTGGATGAGGGATTGTGTCGCATAGAGGCGAGAATGAGGAGTTAAGGGTTTCGAGACTAAAAGGAGTGAGAAAAGAGGGGGTCGAGGTGAGAGAAAACTGCACGTGGAGGGCTAAAGAATCGAAGTATGTGGTCGGTGATAGCCCATTAGGCTCGCCGGCCTAGGATTAAGGGGTCGGCATTGACTTTCGTGATGGGGCGGGTGGACGTTGGCCGGGAAGGGGCGAGGCATATGGGGTCTGTAACAGAAGTAAGGGATAAATCCGAAACTTCGCTACAATTAGCTAGAAAAATTGGAGGAAAGATCGAATTAAGAATCACTTTCGGACAAATTGTTATTGATTGAGAGCTTAAGGATTACAAGAGAATAGATGTAAAAGTTTACGATGATCAATCGATGAATTCTGAGATTCAGCTATTTATACGAAAGAATCAACTAACTAAAGATGAACTCAACTAACTAATTCTCCCGCAAAAATGCAGATCGTTAGAGAATGCCGATTATGTTACAATTCTTCCCCCTTGAATTTAAGCTTGTCCTCAAGCTCAAGGGATGGGAAAACTTGGAAATTTTTGCATGAACTCATCTGATAGCTCCCAGGTGGTAATGAAGCATCATCTGTTGTGCCATTAGACCACAACACCACAAAGTAGACAACAATTGCTTTTCTCTTTTTAACCATATTTCTCTCCAAGATAGCCACCGATCTACCTTTAGCTGTAGGTTATCATCTAGCTCAGGTACACAACTAGTTAATAGATGTGGACCTTTGACTAGACACAACAAAAGGACCAAAGTATCTTGGTGCTAACTTCTGACAGTCCAGTACACCATAGATTGTTGTATATATGGTTGGAGTTTAACATACACTAGATCTCCCTTTCCAACTCCATGTTTGTTCTATGCTTATTGACACTCTGAGTTTTCATCGTAATTTGTGCTTGTTTAAAGGTAGAATTTCGGCATTTTGATACATTTCTCTCTAACATTTAAGTTTCTATATCCACTTCTCCCACAGAACTGTCTCCATAGCTAGAGAAAACCATTTACCCTAGTCCTTTGGCCGTTTCCAGTCATCCACGTGAGGTGTGTTTCCAAGCAAATTCAACACTTCTTCTACCCATCTGTCTGAGGATGATGTCATCAAATCAACTTGTTGGAGCTTGAATAATGACAGACTAAAGTCGTATGTCTACAAATATAATTAATCAATACCAACCTAAAAGGTAGTAATAGGCAAGCAAGGTTCGTATCCACAGAGAAAGGTGACTATCTAAGTATGTAAAGTAACCAAATGGGGGTATATGAGTATAAGTGATCAAGTATTCAAAATGCAAAAGAGTAATTTGTAGACAAATGGAGGAAAAGAACTCGGACAATTAATACCCACTATCGTTCACTTAATTAGTCCTAGTTATCAACTAAGCCTAATTCGTTGAGTACTTCGTTGTAGAAATATAATTTCCTATCGTTTCTTAATTGTAGCTAAGAGGAGAGATCAGCCCTACCCAATCGCCCTACCCAATAACCCTAATAGGTGGATAACAAAGACGCGCGCCTAAATTCAATCCAGCAAAAGCATAAAGCAATCAAACGATATCAACAAAGATTAATAAGATCTAGACACACGCGGTTTCGATCTTCAATTAATATGTTTATTCTCTCTAACCTAATACCGATGTTCAGCATAGAAATACTAGGGTAGTTGCTACTTGTGAATCAACAATCTAACAATTAGTCCTTAAATTGTGAATCTAGCAATATGATGGATCTAGGGCTAATTAGTTTGCAACCTAATTAAACAATAAGTCAATCAATAACAATAAGAACAAAAGAAATAAACAATACTCAAACGAATAAAGGAATTAGAATCAAACTCACAATTGACGGTGAACAATAGTTTCGATTAATAAATCCGAGAAATAGATCTTTAGCCTTGCATAGTCTTGCAAATAATACAACTTTTGTATTGAAAACTGAATGATTAAAACTACCGAAAGTTTAAAGTATTTATACTAAAAGATTACAAGACGAGATATGGAAACTCGTAATTAACCGACGCAGCGGTGAGACGACTCGTCTGTGAATCGGGACGACTCGTCTTCCAGAGAGACGAGTCGTCTTAAGCCCTCTGTTTCGGTAGCCGGACTGGTTCTGGCGACGTTTTTCAAACGGTCATAACTTCTTCGTTACTTGGCCTGTGAGGACGTGTGACCACTTCCTGGAAAGCTAAGATCATGAACTTTAATCTCCTGTTTATTTCCCTGCAAAATTATAAGCCATTTGAAAGTTATGAAACTTCAACACACGGATGTATCCTCAACGTAACGGATGTATCCTCAACGTAACAGACCGTCACGGATGTATCCTCAACGTAACGGTTCCCAACTATCTTATGCTCCACAACACACAACCACAAACAGTAACCACATGGCAAAGGGACTTAAAATGGCCTAAGTGTCCCTAAGCCGCTCACACACAACTCCCTCGTGAGCCTAGGTCCGGATTAATGATCATCGGATCAAAGACCACCTCGATAAAGCCACCAATCGCCCCTAACAACCAAGGGAATCGAGGATTTTCTATCCTATCGCCGATACTATACAATCCAACCGAACCTCATTATATCATCCAAGAGAGACCTACCCAGACACGACCTTCAAAACACCCTTCTTATGCATCGCCGGTACAGTAGCACACTCCACACATTTTGCCTAGGCGCCCTTTCGGGTTTTCACCTAGCCTCTCGTTAACTTTTCTAATGCTCACCGGCTTACTTTCTTTTCTCGTGTCTTTTCCTGACTTTCTTTTCTGCTCCTCACTCTTTTCTGACTATCTTCTCTCTTTTTTTTTTCTTTTTTTTTTTCTTTTTTTTGTGCTTAAAATCAAAACAATATACATATAATACAACAAAGATGATGCCATCTTCTCCCTCATGCTTAAACCGAACATTGTCCTCAATGTGAAACACTCCAACAATAAAAATGGAATAGATAGGGTAAAAGATATACAAGCTCACAAAAGATGCACTCCTCCCTCATCACTCCAAAAGTATGCAAGAACGAACACCTCCTCCTCATCATAAAACTCAAGGCAATGGGCTCATAGAAAATGGAAACAGGGTGTAGAGCC
>JBBYHQ010297602.1:0-20371 GCA_038382645.1 Spergularia azorica | reverse complement strand
AATTTTTAGGACCCGTTAGAAACGGGTCCGGGTCCATGATTTTGGAGCGGGTACCCGTTCATGCTCACCCCTAGTTGCAAACCCAGACATATCCTTACAAGTCGAGTACTAGATGTTGTTATGAATTCCTAAAATTGTGAAGAGGCTTATTTGTAATATATATTTATGTAACATTAAAATTAGTGGCTTATTTGAGTTTGACTTCCATCGAGCAAGAAGGTCGAGAAGTTTACTTTTATTCATGAGATATTTTACTCGTAGAATATCATGTGTCACTCTATATGTTATTTTCATTTGCGTTTTTCATTTATTAGTAGGAATTACTTAACAGTTCTTGTCCATAAGAAAGATTTCGAGAAAATGACGTTATGATTCACCCCACCCCCCTCCGCAACCTTCGTAGCTTTGCATATATCAAAAATCTAGAAAGGTGGTGACCATTGAAGTTTCTTACAACCCTTGATGAACGAAGCACACATTTTTGAGATGTTTGAATACATCAGTGAAATAATGCATGGACACCCTCTTATTTCATGTCTATGTCTTATACATGAACATAAATAAAAAAACCATTAAAATTCAAACATAAAACATCAATCTTCCTGGCAACGAGAAGTTTGAGATAACACGAAGGATACTACTACACTGGAGCTGAAACATTGTCCCCATTAGTTTGGACCTGCACAACATAAATAAAAAAGTAAGTATATTGGTTTTAACATCTATTATACTAAACGACATTTTTTCTTGGTATGGTTAATCATCAATCTATCACTCACAAGAATTTTAAATGTAATTTTTGAATTACATCAAACGCATGACGAGTTGTGGCCTATACTTAACTATTTACCAAAACCTTCCCTTAAAACCCAAAAAAAAAAAAAAAAAATAAACGGTTTGAATTTCATGAGGAGGTAACAAAATCAACGACTCCATTTTAGATGTTTTTAGCACAAAGTAGAGACTATTCCAAGTCCGCCTAAATTGTATATGCTAGAAACTATTATCTTAAACTTAAACGAATACAAGAAATAATTTATCGGTTGATATGAAGAACCTTTACTAGAACAATATGCTTTGCCAAAATGAGCATAACGAAATCAAATAAGTGGGAAAAATTAGAGTGAAACTATATAGTTTTCTTCAGAAAGAAAGGTAAGATATAACAAATGAATGAACGATATCATGAGAAGGTTATCAAAAAACCTGGCTGGGTGGTGGATAATCAATGTGAACGAGCCATTCCGGGTTCAAAATATTGAGTGAGAAGGAGACAGCCATTCAAATATTTTCGTACAATTCTATTGACTTGTTAGAAGAATTAGAAAGACTTTGTGTTTGTTGATGATTATTGATACTATCACCAATTTATGTACACTGAATTTATTTATAGATGTGGTAACATGTAAATCATAAAACTCTATAAAGTCACTTGAAAGATTTATGATTAAAGTTTTCAAAATCACATGATTTTCATTTATAAGGGTAAGATTAACAAAACCATATTAATGAAGGAAAAAATGTGAGAAAATCACATGATAAACCTTTTCATTTTTCTTTATGATCATAGTTATTAAGTCAGTCACACCATACATGTTTACCAAGACCTTCCCGCGTCATGCTTACCATGACCTTCCCGCGTCATGCTTACCATGACACCCCTCATGCTTATGAGACATTCATTAAAAATCCACTTTTATGAGGGATTTAAGCAACTGCTACCAAATTCCCCTCCTTTAATCCTAATTTGTTTAGTAACCACTCAAACAAATCACAATCAAAGGTATGAAGAGAAATGATTAATAATGGATTATGAACAACCCAAAATAGTATCTAATTAGCCGCAACAGCGACACTAATTAAATCTAATCTATTAGTTCTAATTAATTCTCCAATCATAAATTAGTCATAAACATACCCTAAACATGTGAAAGTTGCTTCCTTTTGGGCTAATAATCAATGACCATCAATTATCAACCAAGCATATGAAATACGCAATTCAATCTAATCAACCAATTAGAGAAAGCAAGGATAAATAATGCAATTGAAAAACAAGGAATTAATTACAATGAAATTAAAGGCAAATTAGAGAGAAGAAATCTTACTAATATATAGGATGAAAGATGTTGATTACACCAAGAGTCTAGAAGGTGATTAGCGTTCCATGAGAATTATTACACTAATTTTGGGATCAAACCCCATTTTTTTGGATAATCTCTCTCTAAAACTCTCTCTAAAATGAAAACTAGATAAAAAAATAATATGAAAGGTGACAATAACTAGGGAGGGGTTCATGCTCTGATGTGCTCGGTTTGTACGCTCTATATGAGCGGTTTTTATATTATTTTTACAATCAAAATGATGTAACATACCTCCAATTTGTGTTAGGATATCATGGACAACATTTCTATGTGTTTTTGGTTGTTTTGGCAAACTTTTGGAAGCGGACATTCATTTGGAAGAGATTTGGAGCTGATTTGCTAAAGATCAACTTTGGAGCTTCATATCTCTCAAAACGTTTGTAATTTTTCAGTGAAACTTCTTGGAGATGATTCTTCATGTTCTTAGCTTTCCAGGAAGTGGTTACACGCCTTCACCGGACAAGTAACGAAGAATCTGCAGCCTTTTGAAAATTGAGGCAGGAACTTTCCGCGGCCCGCGAAGGGTACGTGGCAGACCGCGGCTCACAGTTTGGCGATTAGCGTCAGGAACTTTTGGCGGTCCACAGCTGGTTCATTGCGGACCGCCACGAGCGGGTTTTCCAATTCCCGTATATTTCTATTTTACGTTTAAGAGACTTTATAAATAAAAACCTCGACTTTAGGTTTCATTATTCAGACTTTTATAAGAACATAAGAGTTTTATGGATTGTATGAGGAGGTAACTCTTTTATTTCTTGATCGATTAATCGAAGCATCGCATTGACAATATCGTGAGTTTGATCTATTTCTATTTATCGTTTTCTTTTATTGTCTTATCTTTGGTTCTCAATTCATTCAATTATCTTTTGTGATTACTAGGTGTACATCTAGTTAATTTCTTAGGATTTATTGATTGCTAGTTTAGATTAGGTCAAAGCAATCTATTGTTTGATTGATGTTTACACTGTAGCAACCCGAATTCATTGATTTGCATGTAATCATCGTTAGTGAATTAGGGCAAAGATTTGACTTACATGTTAAACACGAAACGTGCGTTAGTATTACATGTCTCTATTGATATCTCTCTAATTCTTATTGCTATTATTGAATTGAATCTAATCGTGCGCTTAGGTTATTTGATAATTAGGGTTATTAGGTAGTGCCGATCACGCCTTTTAGCTATAATTAAGGAGAGATTTGGGAATTCTGTTTCCACGATAGAGTAATTGAGATTAATAGAGGAATAGTGATAACTAGGACCGATTTGTTAGTGCGTTGTGGGAATTAATTCATCTAGATCCGTTTTATTCCTCAATTACATTCATAAATCGCAATTGTCACTTTTAGATAGTTTGATAACCAACAAATTCAAATCCCCATCAATTGTTACTTAAACACTTTAATTCATTGCATTTGACAACTCATTTCCCTGTGGATATGATCCCTACTTCCTACTACTGCAAAATTCTCGACTCGAGAGAAACAAATTTCGACTCGAGGTGCACTCATCTCGACTCGAGACACGCTGTCCTCGAGTCAAGATTATCCCCATCAATTGTTACTTAAACACTTTAATTCATTGCATTTGACAACTCATTTCCCTGTGGATATGATCCCTACTTCCTACTACTATTATTAGGATTTAGGATTATTTTTGGTAGATAATCGCGACTTCAGTCCCACCACCTTTATTCAAGATAAGTACAAAAAACACTAAAAGACAAAAATGAAAGTACCCAAGAAAATCCGGAATAAACCCGGAATATTCCCCGCAAAGAGCCAAATATCGACTCGAGATAAGGGTATCTAGAGTCGAGAACTGCAAAATTCTCGACTCGAGAGAAACAAATTTCGACTCGAGGTGCACTCATCTCGACTCGAGACACGCTGTCCTCGAGTCAAGATGTATCAGATTCTCGATCTCTTCTCCTGTCTCCTCGGCTCAAGCTAGTGTGTGAATCCCGATCCACAACCGAGTTAACTCCTCCTCTAATCTCGCTCTAACTCATTGCTCGATCTTCTATTCCCGTCCAACGCTCGCCAAAGGGTCTTAAGCAATCGAAATCCCGTAAAACCATCGAATAAGCTCCAAAAATACTGCGAATGTGTGTCCTACGAATCACGATAAAACCATGCCCAAATAGACACTAAGGCGCCTAAAACATGCGGATTAACACACTGCAATTACACTATATCATCAATCTAACCTCTTCTAAAATGAAGGTTTATGTACCTAAGCAAAACCTAAAGATCTGAAAATTAGAATCGTAGTATGAGTTAAGAAATTTCGTAACTAGACACGTAGAATGATTATGAAAAACCATTTGTTTATTGCTAAAATAACAATGAATAAAAATGACTCAGATATGCATATGGTTTAGGGTGAAAACAACGAAAAAAGCCACGCGTCGATACCTATTCAGGTACTCATATTTAGTTTCTCGACATCTTGTATATCCTCCCCTAAACTCAATCCCGCCTCAACGGTTGTTGATATTAGGGTGAAAAGCTAGAGTTTTGTCCTCATCTTCCATCTCAAGAGCCGGAGACCTATTTTGAGGGCAACAGAGATAGGAACGTACGGCTTGCAAATGGCATATGTACATGAGAGTTAGCTTAGGAGGAAAAAAAAAAGCTCTAGGATAATGACCGCATCCCGTGGAACCTGAGCCCTGCGTATGTAGTTGCGAACTCAGACACATCCTTACAAGTCAAGTACTAGGTGTTGTTATGATTTACTAAAATTGTGAAGAGACTTATTTGTAATATACATTTATGTAACACTGAAATTAGTGGCTTATGACCATCAGAGATGAGATAATTACAAACTCAGGAGGCCTGCAGGGAGCTAACTCTAATGTTGCAGAATGGATTTTAGCAAAACAGAAAGGCAAAGCTCTATACAGTTTCTTTAGAGGTGAGCAAGAAGCTGTTATCCGGCATAAGACCATCTGGGATAGCTGCTGCATACCTAAAAGCTCACAATTCTAGCTGTTAGAAACTCTCTTCCCACCATTGACAATCTGCAAAGGAGAGGGCTCAGCATCCCAAACAGATGTGTTCTTTGTAAGAACAATATTGAGACAGTCACTCATCTGTTCTTTGAATGCAGCACTTCACAACAGGTTTGGAAAAATGTCTTAGCATGGCTGGGTTATACAGGAAGATCTTGGAGTCTGAGGGATGAAATTAACTGGTTTAAGCATAAAGTCAAGGGGAATCAAGGTCGACAACATCTAATTAGGAGTGCATTCACTAATACTATCTATGAGCTATGGTTGGAGAGAAATGCAAGGATTTTCAAGGACTTCTCAAGAACTTGTGAGAATATTGCTTGTAAGATCAAATTTCTTAGTTGTATTAGAGCTATTGATAGGTTTAGCGATTCTATTCCGAAATAATTTTGTATTTTGTAGTGGCTATGTCTAGGGTGGCTCATTGCCCTCCTTGGAAAGGCTTGTAATAGTTTTCTCCTCCCCTTTTGTGGATGAATAAAACTATCAATCTCTTTCCAAAAAAAATTAGTGGCTTATTTGAATTTGACTTCCATCGAGTAAGAAGGTCGAGAAGTTTACTTTTATTCATGAGATATTTTACTCGTAGAATACCATGTGTCACTCTATATGTTATTTTCATTTGCGTTTTTCATTTACCACTAGGAATTACTTACTAGTTCTTGTCCATAAGAAAGATTTTGAGAAAATGACGTTATGATTCACCCCTCCTCCCCCCCTCCGCAACCTTCGTAGCTTTGCATATGTCAAAAACCTTGAAAGGTGGTGACCATTAAAGTTTCTTACAACCCATAATGAACGAAGCATACATTTTTGAGATGTTTGAGTACATGAGTGAAATGCATGGACACCCTCTTATATCATGTCTATGTCTTATACATGAACATAAAAAAAAAAAAAAAAACAATCAAATTCAAACATAAAACATCAATCTTCCTTGCAACGAGGAGTTTGATATAACACGAAGGATAGCACTACACTGGAGCTGAAACATTGTCCCCATTAGTTTGGACCTGCACATACATAAACAAAAAAGTAAGAGTATTGGTTTTAACATCTATTATACTAAATGACATTTTTTTCTTGGTATGGTCGTTCATCAATCTATCACTCACAAGAATTTTAAATGTAATTTTCGAATTACATCAAACGCACGAAGAGTTGTGGCCCATACTTAACTATTTACCAAAACCTTCCTTTAAAACCCAAAAAAAAAAACAACGGTTTGAATTTCATGAGGAGGTAACAAAATCAACGACTCAATTTTAGACGTTTTTAGCACAAAATAGAGACTATTCCAAGTCCGCCAAAATTGTATATGTTAGAAAGTATTATCTTAAACTTAAATGAATACAAGAAATAATTTATCGGATCGATTGATATGAAGAACCTTTACTAGAACAATATGCTTTGCCAAAATGAGAAAAACGAAATCAAAAAAAGTGGCAAAAAATAGAGTGAAGCTATATAGTTTTTTCAGAAAGAAAGGTAAGATAGAACAAATGAATGAACGATATCATGAGATGGATATCAAAAAACCTGGCTAGGCGGTGGATAATCAATATGAACGAGCCATTCCGGGTTCAAAATATTGAGTGAAAAATAGACAGCCATTCAAACAATTTCGTACAATTCTATTGACTTGTTAGAAGAATTGGAAAGACTTTGTGTTTGGTGATGATTATTGATACTATCATCAATTTATGTACACTGAATTTATTTATAGATGTAGTCATATGTGAATCATGAGGCTCTAAAAAGTCACTTGAAAACTTTATGATTAAAGTTTTCAAAATCACATGATTTTCATTTATAAGGGTAAGATTAACAAAACCAAATTAATGAAGGAAAAAAGGTGAGAAAATCACATAATAAACCTTTTCATTTTTCTTTATGATCAAAGTTATCAAGTCAGTCACACCATACATGTTTACCAAGACCTTCCCGCATCATGCTTACCAAGACACCCCTCATGCTTATCAGACCTTTTATTAAATTTTTTTTTTTTTTTTGACCTTAACTAGTCTTATTAGGTAAGGGGAACAAATATTTTGGGTACGCGCTTTTGGAGACGAAACCACTTAGGAACCGGTTGTAGTGGAATCGGAAACTTTAGTAACGAGTATGGTTACGGTTCAAAATTTTTAGGAACCGTTAGAAGCGGATCCAGTTCCTAGATTTTTGAAACTGTTACCCAACGGGTACGCGCTCAAATGATGTATAAGTAAAAAAATTTAAGGTTTAGCCTTTATATAACAAACCAACATTGACTATGTTCATGTAAATTACTGAAAAACGTGGTTTTCATTACATGTTTGACATTGTTTCTATCTTATTTAAGGATTTTGTATGAAAGACATAGCATATATATTCTTCATGCCATTCTTTTAAAAAATTTTAAAAAATTGATTTTTGAAAAATGTATAGCTAAGCGGGTATCCGGAATTGTTTATGGACCGACGGTTCCGGTTTCTAATTTATAGGAACAACTCAAAGTAGTTGCGGTTTTGGTTTATAATTTTAGGAACTGTTGCATAGCGGTTCCGGTTTCAGTTCTGAACTTTTGAAGCGGGTACCCGCTCATACTCACCCCTAATACCAAGCGGGGAAAGGAAAAGGGAGGGATGAACCGACGTAATACGTGACATTTTTATTTTGCCATATGAATCTTCTTTACATTGGAAAAATTGAAACAATTTACTTCCCTTTGCTCCTTGAACATATACTTTGTAGGACTTAGCCTTTCTATCAAGGGGTGTTACCAGTAATAAGAATATGAATCCAATGACGTTTGTACTAATTTCGAATCTTTGTGACTTACACATGTGTGAATTCTTAAAGTTAAAATAATTATCAATCTAACCTCTTCCAAAAAGAGGGTTTATGTACCTAAGCAAAACTTGAATATCTGAAAATTAGAATCGTAGTATGAGTAAGGAAACTTCGTAACTAGACTCGTAGAATGATTATGAAAAACAACGAAATGACTCATATTTGCATATCATTTTGGGTGAAAACAACGAAAAATGCCATGCGCCCATACCTTTTCAGGTACTCATGTTTAGTTTCTCCACGGCTTGTATATCATTCCCTTCTTAGTTTTCTTTGGGTTCTACGCATGGTTTGTGATGCATGTGGATGCACGTGATTATGTAAGTTGTAATGTGAAATACATGCGTTCGTTTCGGGTTCTTAAGATGCAGGTGAGTTCGTAATTAGGTACGAACTTGACAGTTTGTCTTACGATGGTATGGACTAGGATGATGTATGATGCATGATCTAAATGAATAGGGTTGACCTATATGACATGCATGTATATGATGTATGATATGTGATGTGACTCGATAAAGTTTACTTGTATGTGCGAGGTGAATGCAAGTTGCGAATGTAAGACGTTATGGTTGTGTATGCATGACACGACAAAGTCGACAATGCGTTACTCAAGAGTACAGAAAGAACCAAGGGCAATGAGGCTGACTCGATTTTGTGGGGGCAACCTGTGTGTGCGAGGTGTATAAGTGCACGTTAGTGTATGCAAGTGTTGAAAAAGACTCAAACAAAGGGAGACATGCAGTGGGGCATGACTTGGAATGGAAATTGCACCATTCAAAGGCACATGCATGCAGTCGCCATTCAAAACCATTCTAAGGGGTTATTAGCACTTAAAGCCGCATCTAGTGACGAAGAGGACTCGGACGATAAGGAGACTGTCGTGCTTGTAAAGAAATTCATGAAGTTCATAACCAAAGATCGCTCCAAGAGGGCAATGAACTCTTCAGGTAAGAAAACTCTCTCTTCCAAAAGTGAATTTAATCCTAGTTGCTATAAATGTGAAAGCACAGAACATAGGGTCAAGGATTGTCCCTTGTGGAAAAATGTGAAGTCTAAGGAGAAAAGAGAGAAATCAGTGAAAGACTACAAAAAGGCCATGATTGCTGCTGTTTGGGGAGATTCGGATAGCGATTCCGACTCCGAACCAGAAATTGACGCCAACTTATGTCTCACTGCAATTCAAAAAGTACAGACATCCAATCTGTACCATCACGATACTCACATGTGATTGATGACAAAAAATGGTGAGCTTTCTGAGGATGAAGACAGTGATGTGAGTATCTCATCTTTAAAGGCTAGTTTACAATCCTAGTCCAAAAATAAGCTTGTTGCTTTGGTTGGTGATACCCTAGAAAATTGTCAAAGCTTGAATAATGAATTGAATGAGTTACAATTTGAGTTTAAGAATGTGGGTGAGGAAAAAGCTTTACTTGAATGTGATTTGGATGATTTAAGAGCTGAAAATTTGGCATTAAAACAGAAGGTTGATAATCTCAGAAATTCTGAGAAAATCGAGTCTAGGAATAATGGTTCTGCTAGCACAGAACTTCAGTCTGTTACCTCTGTTTTACCTAGTGCTGCTTTTTTGGTTGGAACAGAATCTGATTCTGGTCCTTGTTGTACGTCCAATAATTCTGATCTTTTAATGCATGTTGAAAACATGATAAAAGGTCTCATAGGGTTAAAGGAAAGCAATGACATATATCTAGCTCACAACAATGATCTACAAAAGAAACATGATAAGTTGTGTAATGACTTGAAAGTGTTTGCTTGATATTCAACCTTGTCAAGACTGTTCTTTCTCTTATGTGCCTCTTTAAAGTCTTGTGGTTGTGTATGTCTTTGGCTATATGATGAGGTGGTACTCTTGACATGAGTTTTGCTTCAAGACTTGATCTGCTTACTGTCAATGCGTACTTGCTTGTGTTTTGGGCTATTGGTCTTTATTGGTGCTATCTCTGAGGGGGAATGTAGTTGCTTGTCATCATAAAAAAGGGGGGATCTTTTGAGCTATGTTTGTATGTTTTGATGATGACAAGTATTACTGTTATTTGATTTCCCTAACACTTATGATCGTTTTTAGTAGAGATTGTGTTTCAGGTTTTACCGCTTGCTTCTATGTTGAACAAGAAGAATTCGATCATGCGTGAAGACAAGATAGGTGTTGTTTTATTTCTAGTCTTTTTGTAATATGAGTAATTTGGATGTGATCGGCATTGAAGTACACCGCTACAATAGGCTGTACTGAACCACGGTCTGTCTTCTTCTATAGAAGTTATACGTATACAAGGTACAAACATGTGTTGTGTACTGGCTTATCAGTACTGGACAAAATTTGAGTTAAGGATTTCGAAAACACGTTTATTCTTTTTGTATGGGATTTCAAAGATATTTTCTTCGGCTTTCAAACTAAATGTTTTAAGGAGCTTTTTCTAATTTGATTAGATTAGTTTCTTGTAGAGTTTAAATTAGTATGTTGGAAAATTCCTTTTTCCTAAATGACTTTTATTATCTAAGTGTTTTGAAGAAAATATAATTTGTAAAGAATTAATTTTTGATTCATCACTATCTTTTGGAGATAATATATTTGAGAGTTTTCCTTGGTTGAAACTCTATCTTTTATTTCAAGTATAGATTATCTCCTAAAAATTGCTTTCTAATTAAAAATGATTTTCCAAAGATTTGGTTGAAAAATCTCATTGCGTTTATACGTGTATTCTTCATCAGAAAAAGTCAGAATACTTAGAGTGAAAATCCTAAGCTTTGCCTTGAGGGAGAAAACGTCCAGTATAGACTTGCATTATGTACTCTCAATTGATCACTTCTTGTTATTCATATCTTGTCTCGGACATCTTATTCCTTACGTCTTCACTTGTAGCCTTATGTTGGCGAAACTGTGACCAAGTAACATTTCCCAACAATTCTCCACCTTGACTTGAACACGCGTTTAGCAAACGTCGTTCAAATCATACAGATCATATGATTCCTCTCCAAGTACGCCAACAAGAGTATCAATCTAAGTTCTAGCTCATGTGCGCACAGTTAGAACTCCATAGACTCAAACCCGAATCTATCCAATATACCTTGGACTGGGTCTTCCGTTCACTATGCCCTGGACTGCGTCAATGTCCAATATACCCTGAACTGGGTATTCAATCCTTTAAACCCGGATAAGGTCTTTCAAATCCCCACCTTGAGCTAAACACCCCAAAGGTGCAAGATAAACATGTCTTATACATTCTGTTAGTTCATGCAACGATTGAACTAAAAGAAAGAAAATCAACTTAGCAAAGAAAATTCAAAGATTGTCAGCGATCTCTCTGTCTTTTGACACATTCTCAATACCCAAGAAGTAACGCTTGACATCAACGTGCTTGCAACCGTGTACTTGCCAAATGATCAACAATTGGCATCAGAGCGATTGGTTGAAATGATTCTGGCAACTCGATGGCTTGCAGAATACAACAAAGATCGACGAGATCATTTGGGTGGAATAATTTCATATTATGTTAGATCAAGATGAGATTTTGTGTACTGTAGAAGGCAAAGGGGTGAAGCACATTCGGGCAAACCTATGGAGGCTATTGTGGTAGTCATGGTTGAGAGGGCTCAATCCATCATCATGCGGGGTTTAGCTGATGGAGATCTTAGGGTTTACGTATGATACGGTGACTATTCGGTTATGGCAATAATTGGAGAGGTTGGACATGACAAATCCACTCACCGGTAAGTTGTTCTTAGAACAATCGTTATTTGCCATGCATTTTCATGTGGATTCGTCACTTAAATATCATCTTGGTGCACTTAAATCTATCTTTTTTTTTTTTGGGTACATAGGAGCAGCTAATGCTGCGGGGGGTGGGTATATGAGGATTTGAACTCGGGACATCCCCCAGACAAGTTGACTTCCTAACCACTAGACCAACCTTGATCCTCTGCACTTAAATCTATCTAGATCTGCTATATATAGATGTTAAGTTGTTAGATGAGGATGGCGCTTGGTTATTTGCTAGTGTTTCATTATTGGCGGTGTTTTATGCTCTTGCTGGGGTCATAGGATGTTGATATTGAAACTGGTATCATAGATGATGTGGGAGTCAGCGCATTAGTCTATGGTGTTGCGAGAAGCAATAGAAACTAGAAGTAGTGGACTTGTTACAGTGCACTTTTGTTTGTTGTTAGAGCAGCTAATGGCAGAACTTCTTTGTACAAGAAGTTAGGATCTAGATTTTAAAATCTAGTGGCACAGTGGTTTTTTACTTCTACGTGGAACTTTGCCATATTGTTGTATGCTAGGTGTTGATCGATGTAGAATAGAGGATGATCTTGGTGTATGTACGTTCGCAGTTGAAGTGGTACATACATGGATCATTGGATTTTTATTTGGGGTTGCTTATGCCACGGGTGTCCTATGTTGTTTGATTGTGTTCGTACAAGACCGTTGTATGTAGTTGATAGTTGTTACCAGTTGGTAATAACTGCTACTAGTAATTAAGGTGATTGTAGTTGGATTGGTCAAGTTAGGACAAGTGACTTGAGAAGCACGTGCTTTGATCGTTGAGATAGATTCAGGTTCTGAGTATGAACAGTTATCAATTCAATTGTGGTGTTGATTGTCGGGTTCGATTTGAGTGTTCAAGGCTTAGTTGTGAAGTGTCTCATGAATAAGTTCCAGCTTGGTACTTGTAAGTATCAAGAGATTCGCTTTGTATGTTTCACAAGGTGAGATTACTGACTAGTTCTGCTGGGATTTTGTCTTCTAATCGTTAAGGATGACTAAGTTAAGTGATTTGAGCTTTAGTCATGAGGTGATAGGAAGATGTGGTTGTTATCCGGGATGGTCTCTCTTATGTGATTTCTTGAGTATTAAGAGTGGTATGTGCTTTCTTTGGTTGGGAAACACATTGGTAAGTTTAGCATGGGTGCTCACACCCGGAGTTCTTGATAGGGTTCACTCGTCGATGAACAGATTCTAGTATGGAGCCAGTTGTTCAAAGTCTTGGGGCAGCGAAAGACTTTGAATTGAAGATCAAGAATTGCAAGAAAATCAAATGGCTACGCATGGGATAATAGCTTGTTATTGTTACTTTTATGTTGGTTTTGTGACGTTATTGTTGGGCATCATACCGTTGAATATACATCATTGGCATAACGATGAAGCAAAACATATGAATGGACGCTGCAAGAGAGTTGGATGCATACTCTCATATGTAGGTCGTGCTAGGAGATGCTGGTAGTAGTTGAAGAAACTGCTTGATTACTTGATTAGATGTGGACCTCACATTGTGGGATTGACTGCGGAGTCCTATCTTAGTGAGTTATGGATCAACATGGGTGGTATTCTTGTCTACATGTTTCTTGGTGGTGGTGAAGATAATGATCGTGTTCGATTGGGTTATTCTTCATTTGAGGCCGAGAGGATTTGACACTTTGAGAGATACGGAGATAGAATTATGGGTTCAAAGCGTCATGTTGTGACATGGTTTAAATTTTTTACGAAAATTCTATTGTATTTCATGTTTGTGTTTGCAGATATTGACAAGAATAGTAGTTTCGAGAAAGAGGTGGAGCTTGAGGGGCTCAACCCTCTATGTCCATGTTGCTGCATTTGTTGATCAAGGTGTATGCCAAGCCAGTATTTGCCGAGCATATGGGTGTTCCTATTGAGGAGGAATATACACATATCGCATCTTATGATTTTGTTGGTAGTTATTGTTTTACGTATATGTGTTAACATGACTATTGACAAGTTCATTGGAAGATGTCGCACTACAATGTTTTGTGGTCAGAATTGCTTATTGATTGGATGATTGATGCATCTTAGTAGCCGATGGGATCGAGTCATGGGAAATCATCAATATAGTGAATAAAAAAATAGGAGCAAGTCGGGCGCAATGACTTGTTGCTATATGTTCGAGACATGTGATTTGATGCCGCTGCCTCGAAACATAAAGCTGTGGATTCGCAAGGATGTTCTCAAGAAGAATTTCGGAATTTCAGTGAGAGTGTAGTTCGGATTTGTGGTCTGATAAGTTGCAATAGAATTCGATCTTTTAGGTGGAGTTGATATGGTTGAAAGTATTTTCAACAAAGATTCAACATACATCGTGTAAGTGTTGCCAGTAATAGTAACATGTGTTTGACAAAGAATTTGAGCAATTTGTGTCAAGACCGTGTGTTCGTCACGTGGTATTGAAAATGGATAATCCACTACGCCAAAAATTGCATATAACACCGGGTCCTAAATCAACTAGACACAGGTTATACCTGGTGTCTGGACTGCCGATGTCTTAGCATAAGACACCGGGTATTGTAATATAACTGGTGTTAAAGGATACACATAAGACACCGATTGTGTGCAAAACCGGTCTCATATGTGTTGATACTGGAGGAGTTTAAACACACATAAGACACCGGTTTTGCACACAACCGGTGTCTTATGTTACATTTCAAAAAAAAAAAATCATTGTTAGCAATTTTGCACATTCCCTGCCCCCACGTAATCCACCCACCACATCCTACCAGGAGATCATTTTTTAAAACACCGGATTAAAAGAAGGAAATTTGCAATATGCGAAAAAAAAAAAAAAAAAAAAAAAAAAAAAAAAACATTCTAAATCTTGAAACCAAACACAAAAACATTAGAAATGCAAATCTCTAACATTTGAAATCAGAATAGATCTAAGATATGAACAAAACAAAAAATGAATAAATGAATAATACTGTATTTTTTAAAACTCTAAGAAATGTTCAAACTTTCAAGATGAAAAGATCTCTAAAACTGGAGAAATAGTATATCAATACAAATTGAATTCCAAGATTAACAAAGAATAAGATCAGATCTACAACTTTGTTAACACCATAAACAAATATAGCAGATCCAACTTGCAACATTAACACATGAAATATCTAAATTATTAACAAGATCTAAATACTTAGAAAAAAAAAAATTCCAACAAAACAAAACTTACGCATGTTCTTCACAAAATTGTTCTCGACTGCTTAACAAATCTTCATTGTTAGAGCAAAACTTGAATTTTGATGTCAATATTAGCTAACAAAAGCCTAATTTCATCACCAAAATTCAAGAACATGCCCTACATAGTATACTTCTTCGATACAAACAATGTAAAATATCTAGTTTTTAGAAAGAAACATAAGGAAGAAGATAAATTTTTGGAGTTGTAGAGTATGAAGAACAGGAATAAATAAAAGAGGAGAGAGAGAGGACGGATACTACGACGGGATGGGGAAGGGCAGAAGGAGAGAAAGTAAAAAAAAAAAAAAATTACGTGCGTGAGATGAGGGCAAAAGAAAAAAAAAAGAGGAGATACGAGAGAAGGTATGGACAAGCAGGAGAGAGAAAAAAAAAACAATTAGAACACATATGATACATAATTGTGAGGATAAGTTACCAGTTGTTCTTGGAACCCGTTTTTTATATAGACCATAAGACACTGGTTCTGCCCACAACCGGTGTTAAATGTGCTCTAATTTTTTTTTTATCATTCCTTTTTCACTAGTTTACGCAATTTTTTTTTAAATGGCTTATCACACCGGGTGACGGACAACCGGTGTCTTATTTTTTTCTGACACCGATTTTCGTCTTTCCGGTGTCGTATATCCCGGCATCTTATACGATTTCTGGCGTAGTGATATGATGAGCTATTTGGGAGTTGGAGATTCTTTGGAGTGAGCACCGTTGTTCCTTGTTGTTGGAGTCCTAGGGTAGACTTATATAGTTGCTGATGCTGAGATGGGATTCTAGTTATTGTTGGCATTGTTCAGTTTTAGCTTTTGCAATATGAAAGGTATGGGACTTTCGTCATTGTTTGTTACCTCTATCTAAAACTGAAAATCTTGCATGAATCCGAGTACCATGTGCTAGGATGGTAGTTGGTTATGATTTATACTGTGGTATGGTATATGCTAACCGGAAGTTGCGTGTAGCTAGTGTTATTCAGGTTATGACTCCAACCTGAGTAAGAACACTTGCTTGGGGTGGATATAATTCATCATCGAAGATCGGCTTGATTATTCTCATTTGTGAAAGTAATTGAAGGTGCTTGTTGTTTGGAATTTGTTCATTCCGGGTTGTGTTACTTCTCTGGATGATTCTAGTTGTGTAACTGGTTTTGTTTTCTTGACACTTGGAGGTTCTTTAGTTGTGTTAGAAGTTGGGTTGTGTCATTTGTGGATTTGTCACCCACAAAGACAAGTGACTTTTGGCAAAAGAAGTCATGGTTGTGTTAAGATTGAGTGAACTAGTTTGACATTTCCCAACATTTTTAGTGTTTTAAAAGTCACCCGGTTGGACCCGGTTTCCAGTTTTTGCCCGGTTAACCGGATTTGGACCGGTTTTTTGACATCTCGCTTTTTGTGCTTATTCGGATATGACAACTCTCCGGTTCCCGGTTGAACATTCACTACTACAAAAAGGCAAATAGACGTCCGAGTTTTAAGTGAATAGACATCAGTTTACAGCTAGACGTTAATGTGACAGCCGTCTATTGTTATACGAATAGACATCAGTTTTAAGTCTGATGTGCATCAGTTTTATATACATCAGAGTTGTTTAGAAAACTGATGTGTATTCGCCCAATAGACATCTGATTTATGGGGAACTCTGACGTCTATTGATATTTTAGACATCAGTTTTCTAAAATGTCCCACGTCTATTCTCCCAACAAAAATTGAAAAAAAAAATTCCACTGCACAATTATTTTTGAGTGACTCCGTTAGTAGACAATTTGCAACTCCGTCAATCGACGGTAATTAACCAATAGTGTTTTCCCAATACTCATAGAATGAGATGAATAATTAAAACATACAGTTTATACAACCCTCAAATTATTCTGGGCAAGTACATAAAGCATCTACAACTATGATAAGAACAAAAAAAAAGAGGAAGGAGAAATTGCAACCGCAACACTCAGATTTGGGAGTCTCGAACCAAAATCGACAAAGGAAATATAACCATGGTGAGAAAGACCTGTTAATCAACAACAACATATATTTTTTCTTAAAATCTCTTCACATATTATTTGCATGTGCCTAATTTCTCAAGATCTGGAAAAAAATACACCTAAAAAACTTATTCAAGAGCAGATAAACGAGATTCACACAAAAATACACAAGTGATACCTTCAACATAATCAGATCTGGATAGAATTAAACCGCAACATTAAAATCTCGATATGTGGGGGGTTATAAAAGCGATATCTGGAGTGAATTAAACCACAACCAACGAAACTTTAATTAACTAGTGTTTTTGAATGTAGGAATTGAAAGAAGTTTATATATGTTCCAAGAGATGAAAGGGGAAGAATAAAACTTGTGATTGAGAGAGTTAGAAAAAAAAAGAGAGAGAAAATAATGAATCAAGGGATGAAGGAGGCTGTGAGTTGGGGACTAATAGGAGAGAGAGAAAACCTAAAGGTGTTAGCATTTTATTAGGTCAAGACTCACGAGTACAAAACATCGAATTTCTAAAAAAAAAAAAAAAAGTTGGGATACATATATATATCAGTTTTGCAAAAATATATGATGTCTAACTGACGATAAAGACATCAGTTTTCTTAAGAAGGCTGGCGTCTATTATTAGACATCTGTTTTGTCAATAAAACTGATGTCTATTATTTGGCTATAATTTCAAAACTGCCACCGATCCCATATACACATCAGTTTTTTAGTAGTGTGATGTCTATTAACTGATGTCTATGCTTGTTTTTGTAGTAGTGCTTTCAAACCGGCGGGTCCGGTCCCGTATTCAAAGCACTAACATTAAGTTTTTTTCCTTATTTTCGATATGTGTTTGTAGTAAGAGGTAGGAGTATGTATTTTCCTTAACTTGTTGAAAACCTTTAGGTAGTTAATTGTAACAACCCTAAATTTTCGCTATCTTTAAATACAAAAATAAAGGATTGTTATGCCGCCATTGACTGCAAAGTCAACGGCAAGGCTAATTTAAAACAAGAAGAACAAATGATAGCTGAAGACTTCTAGCTGAATCTACAAATCGGGAATTAAACCAAAAGATAAACTACAAATCGTCCCCAATGCAAATATGTGACGACTCATCAAAACGCCCAACATGCAATGACGCTTCAACCATACAATGCATCTCAATCTGCAAACCTGTCAACTGCGCCACCAAAAGGATGACACAGGCCCCAGAATAGGGTAGGGACACAACCCAAAACAAAGAACGTCATCACAGGCTGAGTAAGACACTTAAGCGATACAAAAGAATTAAGATACGCACCTTACTGGCGCGTAGCTAACAAAGAATAGACAAAGCTACGCAAACGAGGCAAGAGCCTGAAACGGGGTCTGGCACGAGTCGTGCTCAAGTCAGTGAGCTCGAAAATACAATGTAACAACGGACACGGCTCGTGTACCAAAGACACGAGTCGTGTAGAGCGCGCACGTGGTATTCATCACCACAATAATCTTTGTTTATCTTTCTTTAAGTAATTTATTTGCGCAAGGGTCCTACCCCAAGCCAATCCAACACTAGAGCATCAAGAATAAAATGATCCTTAAGACCCGAGTGTGCACACCCCTCCTAGGGGGACGGTAGGACGCACAGTCCCTAAGAGGAAGTCATACAGGAGACCGGTAGCTGATCTCCAGCCTACCTACATATACCTTGATCAGAGGTTAATCGCTGTAGGTAGTTTAATTATCATAACACGCATATGATTTAATCCGTCTTAGGTACGTTATTCGCGCATAGTAGCTTGTTTTATAAACGGCCAAAGCCTGAACAAGAATATCAATAGATGATCAACAAGATAGTCAATGTAGGGAATCAATAGATGCTAATAGATGATCAAAATAGAGAATCGATATCAATAGTCAAAAGATAGTCAAAATAGAGGATATGAGGAATGAATCGAAACAAGGATGAACGTAAAAGATTATCATGATACGAAATGAAGCTCAAGCTTATGAGGGTCAACGTTCTTACTTTCAACGCTAATCCATTCCTCCTTTTTACTCTAACATCAACTTTTCCCCAAATCAATCATACCCAATTCCTTAAGCCATAAATCGTTGTCTTTTACTCCATCAAGCCTACTTACAAATTACACAACCACGAATGACACTAATTGAATAAGAACCCAAACCAGAGCAGTAGCAAAGAAACACACAGAACTGACGTTTAAGAAGTGGGTTAATTACCAAATTTGGGTATGTCATAAAAGATTGTATGAGGAACGTCTTCTCAAAAATTTGTCCACAAACTCTAAGCGGATCAAAAGAAATCAACCTCACACTGAACCATAAACATGAATTAGGGTTTACCCACGAATTATGATATAACTTTTGATATACAAATACTGGCCTTACCAATTTTGGATATGTTGTTACAACTAGAGTTAGGAACATCTCCATAAAATCTCGTCCCAAAATACTGCATGAGTCAACGGGAATCATCAAGATACCGAGTGAGCGGAATAGTTCTCGGGTAGGTAGACACAGCTCCACTAAAACACCTCCGCAGGTAGAAGCCGATGGAATATTGGCACGATCTACATGTCTATGGATTTGTATCGAAAGCAAGGTTCCAACGCCACCAACCACGTCCTTATAAGATTTCGTATGTGGGAGTTGTGTGCGTTTTAAGTTGACACAGTGCTGCTGGGAATTTTTTGCGGATGGAGGCTACGAAAAGGAGAGAGAGGGAGAGGGGAGGCCGAATGATTAGGAAAAAAAACAAGGGTTTTATTTATTATATGTATATGGGTATACGGGTATACTCGGGTTGGGCTTAATTAATTGAGTGAGAGGAGTGATCCACAAACTTGATCCAAAATCGAATAAGTATCAAACAGTCTTGTGTAATTCTATAATTGGCACTGTTGGGCTCGTACGATGTCGAGCTCCAGGAGGGGGTCCTCAATCGTCTCGTCCTATACCTGCAAGGAGAAACTCCGAGCCCCCAGCCGTAGCCCGGGGCGGAGTCTCCGACGCTCAAGTCAGAAGTTGAGGCATAGAGAGAGAAAATAGCATATAGAGAGAGATTGGAACCTTTTTCCCCTCTTTCCTAGTGGAATGAAGGGGGTATATATAATGGTGGTAGAGGTCCTAGGAATAATCCAAGGGTACCCCTACCATTCTTGGCCCTCCATTATGCCTTAATCCGATTGTTGATATCTTTTTGACTTTATTGCATCACATGGGCTTTTATTAAGGTACACTGACCTAAGGGCTATGGGTCAATACCAAAATGGTACCAACAGAGCCCCTCGGAGCCTGGTCGCGCCCTTCCTTGTCGACAGGGGCGGACACTTTCGTAGCCACTGGGGTACGATCCCTGGCCGCCCTTTGCCGAGGTGTACTCTGTGGACCTTGGTAAAGCCATGTGATGTAACGTAC
>JBBYHQ010297555.1:0-20383 GCA_038382645.1 Spergularia azorica | reverse complement strand
CATGCCGCATTTGATGGTTGGTTGCATGGGCTCGCACCGCCATGGGTGGCCCATTGGTGGTGAAAGTGGGAAAAGGGAGGCGGTTGGGGTGGGCGACGGTGGGGTCGTATGGCTGTAGATACCTTAGGATTATAGGTTATGGATTTGAGTGTTGATTCCTCATTTTGTGAAATATTTCATCTGTTTCGATACTCGTCACTTTGTATGGATCTATGACCGTTCTGGTCGTTTTACTTAACTTCTCTTGGGGTTTTTATTCTAATATTTTCCAAATCCTCATTATATCATATTTCGACATTACCACCAAAATTTGAGCCGATTTCCCTCCGGAGCCATATTATCGAAAAACCGTGGATTATGTACTGCGCTTCTGGTCAAATTTGATCAATTTTTTGAAAAAATCCAAATGTCCTCCAAACATTACTATAGATACCCTATGACTATATTTGTTGGATTTGAGTGTTTGGTTATTCATTTTGTGATTTATTTCATCTGTTTCGACACTCGTCACTTTGTATGAATTTATAACCATTTTAGCCGTTGTACTTAAGTTTACTTAGGTTTTGGGGGTTAATATTTTTCAAATACGCATTGTATCGTACTTAGATATTACCACCAAAATTTGAGCTTATTTTGCTCCATAGCCATATTATCGAAAAACAGTGGATTATGTACTGCGATTCCGGTCAAATTTGATCAATTTTTTGAAAACATCCAAATGTCCTCCAAACATCAATGTAGATAACTTAGGATTATACTTGTTGGATTTGAGTGTTGCTTTGTCATTTTGTGAAGTAGTTCATCCGTTTCGACGCTCGTCACTTTGTATGGTTTTATAACCGTTTTACTTAACTTTACTTGGGTTTTTTACTGCTATATTATCTGAATCCTCATTATATTATATTTCGACACTACCATTAAATTTTGAGCCGTTTTCGCTCCGGAGACATATTATCGAAAAACCTTGGTTTATATACTGCGATTTAGGTCAAATTTGATCAATTTTCTGAAGAAAAAAAAAAACCAAATGTCCTCCAAAAATTACTATAGATACCCTATGACTATATTTGTTGGATTTGAGTATTTGGTTATTCATTTTGTGATTTATTTCATCCGTTTCGACGCTCGTCACTTAGTATGTATTTCTAACCATTTTAGCCGTTTTACTTAAGTTTACTTAGGTATTTGGCCTTAATATTTTTCAAATCCTCATTATATCATACTTGGACACTACCATCAAAATTTGATCCGATTTCGCTCCAGAGCCTTATTATGGAAAAACCGTGGATTATGTACTACGATTCCGGTTAAATTTGATCAATTTTTCGGATAAAATCTAAATGTCCTCCTAACATTATTGTAGATACCTTAGGATTATACTTGTTGGATTTGAATGTTGGTTCCTCATTTTATGAAGTACTAGTTTATTAGCCCGTGCAAAATTGCACGGGTTCTTATATGAACTTGGTTATAACTCTATTTTACTACTCATACTTAACGTAAAATATTAAAATTGTAAAAAATTTAACCGACCAGATGTTACCCGTTGTTCAAGGTTAATAGCCCATTTTTTTCCCGATCTAGTTCTGGCCATAAATAATTCGAACCCGTTTAGACCAGTATTATTTTGGGTTAAACTTGAAATGACCCGTTGTCCCAATTTTTCTATAATTAAGATGAAAAAAACATATTTAATTTGGTATCATCTTAGAAAAGTTATGTTTGATTAATGAAAACAATTTAGTAAGTATAGCGAGTTTATATCAGTACTTTATGCTTATGTACGAATTACAATTTTTGACCCGTGACCCGTTATTTTCGGGTCCCGGTTTTGGGAACTGTAATTCATATAACCCCGACTACTTTTTAACACACTTTTTTTTAACTCAGCTCTGACCCAACCCGTTGACCCGTATTTTGAGTTAAAACAAAACACACGCAAGATGTGTTATTTCCTAATATATTGCGCCTGTATATATTACTTCATAAATTATCTCTAAAAATGAAATGATTTGATTTGATTCAGATTATCTTTTCTAAAGTTGTTTGCGAAATCATCTCCTAAAATCTCAAATCCTTTATATACAACTTTGTAAATAAAAATATCAAAAAAAAAGTTGTCATGGTGGTTGAAGTGTTAAACTTGTAACCCTAAAGTTACAGGTTCAAACCTTCACAAGCTCATTTTTTATGTGTATTAAACACACTGAATTGGCGATGACATCAACAGTGATATCATTAAATGAGTGCTGATGTCATCGATGATATCACTGCTGATGTGGATAGTGTAATTGAAGGCTAATGGTTAAATTAATATTTCATGCGTATTGACGCTCGTCACTTTGTATGGATATATGACCGTTCTAATCATTTTACTTAACTTCTCTTTGGTTTTTTATTCTAATATTTTCCAAATCCTCAATATATCATAATGAGAAAATACCACCAAAATTTGAGCGGATTTCGCTCCGAAGCCATATCATCGAAAAACCGTGGATTATGTACCTTTGATCAAATTTGATCAATTTTTTGAAAAAAATAAAATAAATGTCCTCCGAACATTACTATAGATACCCTATAACTATACTCGTTGGATTTGAATGATGGTTCCTAATTTTGTGAATTGTTTCATCCGTTTCGACGTTCGTCAATTTGTATGGATTTATAACCATTTTATCCGTTTTAATTAACTTTACTTAGGTTTTTGGCCCTAATATTTATCAAATCCTCGTTATATCATACTTAGACACTACCAACAAAATTTGAGCTGATTTCGCCCCGGAGCCATATTATCGAAAAAACGTAGATTATGTACTGCGATTCCGGTCAAATTTGATCAATTTTTCGAAAAAATCCAAATGTCCTCGAAACATTAATGTAGAAACCTTAGGATTATACTTGTTGGATTTGAGTGTTGGTTCCTCATTTTGTGAAATAATTTATCCGTTTCGACGCTCGTCACTTTGTATGGTTTTATAACCGTTTTAGCCGTTTTACTTAACTTTACTTAGGTTTTTTACTCTCATATTTTCCAAATCCTCATTATATTGTACTTAGACACTACCACCAAAATTTGAGCCGATTTCGCTCCGAAGCCATATTATCGAAAAACCGTGGATTATCTACTGTGATTCTGGTCAAATTTGATCAATTTTTCGAAAAATTCCAAATGTCCTCCAAACATGAATGTAGATATCTTAGGATTATACTTGGTTGATTTGAGTGTTGGTTCCTCATTTTGTAAATTATTTCATCTGTTTCGACGTTCGTCACCTTTGTATGGATTTATAACCATTTTAGCAATTTCACTTAAATTTACTTCTGTTTTTGCTCCTAATAATTCTCAAATCCTCATTATATCATACTTAGACACTACCATCAAAATTTGAGCCGATTTCGCTCCGGAGCCTTATTATGGTAAAACCGTGGATTATGTACTACGATTCCGGTCAAATTTGATCAATTTTTCGAAAAAAATCTAAATGTCCTGCTAACATTATTGTAGATACCTTAGAATTAAACTTGTTGGATTTGAATGTTGATTGCTCATTTTATGAAGTATTTCATGCGTTTTGACGCTCGTCACTTTGTATGGATATATGACTGTTCTGGTCATTTTACTTAACTTCTGTTCGGTTTTTTATTCTAATATTTTCCAAATCCCCATTATATCATATTGAGAAACTAAAACCAAAATTTGAGCAGATTTCGCTCCGAAGCCAAATTATCGAAAAACCGTGGATTATGTACAGCGATTCTGTTCAATTTTGATCAATTTTTTGAGAAAAAAAAAACAAAAAAAAAACAAATGTCCTCTAAACATTACTATAGATACCCTATGACTATACTCGGTTGGATTTGGATGATGGTTCCTGATTTTGTGAATTATTTCATCTGTTTCGAAGCTCGTCAATTTGTATGGATTTATAACCATTTTAGCCGTTTTAATTAACTTTACTTAGGTTTTTGGCCCTTATATTTTTTTCAAATCCTCGTTATATCATACTTAGACATTACCAACAAAATTTTAGCCGATTTAGCCATATTATCGAAAAACCGTGGAATATGTACCGCGATTCTCGTCAAATTTGATCAATTTTTCGAAAAAATCCAAATGTCCTCCAAACATGAGTGTAGAAACCTTAGAATTATACTTGTTGGATTTGAGTGTTGGTTCCTCATTTTGTGAAGTAATTCATCTGTTTCGACGCTCGTCACTTTGAATGGTTTTATAAGCATTTTAGTTGTTTTACTTAACTTTACTTAGGTTTTTTACTCTAATATTTACCAAATCCTCATTATATTATATTTAGACACTACCACTAAAATTTGAGCCGTTTTCGCTCCGGAGACATATAATCGAAAAACCGTGCTTTATGTACTGCGGTTTAAGTCTAATTTGATCAATTTTCTTAAAAAATATTAAATGTTCTCCAAAAGTTACTATAGATGACCTATGACTATATTTGTTGGATTTGAGTGTTTGGCTTTTCATTTTGTGATTTATGTCATCCGTTTCGACGCTCGTCACTTTGTATAAATTTATAACCATTTTTGCCTTTTTACTTAAGTTTACTTAGATTTTTGGCCTTAAATTTTTCAAATCCTCATGATATTGTACTTAGACACTACCACCAAAATTTGAGCCGATTTCGCTCCGAAGCCATATTATCGAAAAACCGTGGATTATCTACTGCGATTCTGGGCAAATTTGATCAATTTTTCGAAAAATTCCAAATGTCCTCCAAAGATTAATGTAGATATCTTAGAATTATACTCGTTGGACTTGAGTGTTGGTTCCTCATCTTGTAAATTATTTCATCTGTTTCGACGTTTGTCACCTTTGTATGGATTTATAAGCATTTTAGCAGTTTTACTAAACTTTACTTCTGTTTTTGTCCCTAATAATTCTCAAATCCTCATTATATAATACTTAGACACTACCATCAAATTTGAGCCGATTTCGCTCCGGAGCCTTATTATGGTAAAACCGTGGATTATGTACTACGATTCCGGTCAAATTTTGTTCAATATTTCGAAAAAAATCTAAATGTCCTCTTAACATTATTGTAGATACCTTAGGATTATACTTGTTGGATTTGAATGTTGATTCCTCATTTTATAAAGTATTTCATGCGTTTTGACGCTCGTCACTTTGTATGGATATATGACCGTTCTGGTCATTTTACTTAACTTCTCTTCGGTTTTTTATTCTAATATTTTCAAAATCCTCATCATATTATATTGAGAAACTACCACCAAAATTTGAGCCGATTTCGCTCCAGAGCCATATTATCGAAAAAACCGTGGATTATGTACTGCGATTCTGGTCAAATTTGATCAATTTTTTGAAAAAAAAAAAACCCAAATGTCCTCCACACATTACTATAGATACCCTATGAGGCTATGACTATACTCTTTGGATTTGATTGATGGTTCCTGATTTTGTGAATTATTTCATCCGTTTCAGCGCTCGTCAATTTGTATGGATTTATAACCATTTTAGCGGTTTTAATTAACTTTACATAGGTTTTTGGCCCTAATAATTTTCAAATCCTCGTTATATCATACTTAGGCACTACCAACAAAAATTGAGCCGATTTCGCCCCGGAGCCTTATTATCGAAAAACAGTGGATAATGTACTGGAATTCTGGTCAAATTTGATCAATTTTTCGAAAAAATCCAAATGTCCTCCAAACATTAATGTAGAAACCTTAAAAATATACTTGTTGGATTTGAGTGTTGGTTCCTCATTTTGTGAATTAATTTATTTGTTTCGACGCTCGTCACTTTGTATGGTTTTATAACCAGTTTAGCCGTTTTACTTAACTTTACTTAGGTTTTTTACTCTAATATTTTCCAAATCCTCATTATATTATATTAAGACACTACCACCAAATTTTGAACTGTTTTCTCTCCGGAGACATATTATCGAAAAGCCGTGGTTTATGTACAGCGATTTAGGTCAAATTTGATCAATATTCTGAGAAAAACCAAATGTCCTCCAAAAATTACTATAGATGACCTATGACTATATTTGTTGGATTTGAGTGTTTGGTTATTCATTTTGTGATTTATTTCATCTGTTTCGACGCTCGTCACTTTGTATGGATTTATAACCATTTTAGTCGTTTTACTTAAGTTTACTTAGGTTTTTGGCCTTAATATTTTTCAAATCCTCATTATATTGTACTTAGACACTACCACCAAAATTTAAGCCGATTTCGCTCCGAAGCCATATTATCGAATAACCGTGGATTATGTACTGCGATTCTGGTCAAATTTTATCAATTTTTGAAAAAAATCTAAATGTCCTCCTAACATTATTGTAGATACCTTAGGATTATACTTGTTGGATTTGAATCTTGGTTCCTCATTTTATGAAATATTTCATGCGTTTTGACGCTCGTCACTTTGTATGGATATATGACCGTTCTAGTCATTTTACTTAACTTCTCTTCGGTCTTTTATTCGAATATTTTCCAAATTCTCATTATATCATATTGAGAAACTACCACCAAAATTTGAGCCGATTTCGCTCCGGAGCCATATTATCGAAAAACCGTGGATTATATAATGCGATTCTGGTCAAATTTGATCAATTTTTTGAAAAAAAAAAAACCAAATGTCCTCCAAACATTACTATACCTACCCATTGACTATACTCGTTGGATTTGAATGATGGTTCCTGATTTTGTGAATTATTTAATCCGTTTCGACGCTCGTCAATTTGTATGGATTTATAACCATTTTAGCCGTTTTAATTAACTTTACCTAGGTTTTTCGCCCTAATATTTTTCAATTCCGCGTTATATCATACTTAGACACTACCAAAAAAATTTGAGCCGATTTCGGCCCGGAGCCATATTATCGAAAAACCGTGGATTATGTACTGCGATTTTGGTCAAATTTGATCAATTTTTCGATAAAAATCCAAATGTCCTCCAAACATTAATGTAGACACCTTAGGATTATAATTGTTTGATTTGAGTGTTGGTTCCTCATTTTGTGAAGTATTTCATCCGTTTCGACGTTCGTCACTTTGTATGGATTTATAACCATTTTAGCAGTTTTAATTAACTTTACTTCTGTTTTTGTCCCTAATTTTTTTCAAATCCTCATTATATCAATCTTAGACACTACTCGCAAAATTTGAACCGATTTCGCTCCGGAGCCATATTATGGAAAGACCGTGGATTATGTACTACGATTTCGGTCAAATTTGATCAATTTTTCGAACAAAATCTAAATGTCCTCCTAACATTATTGTAGATACCTTAGGATTATGCTTGTTGGATTTGAGTGTTGGTTCCTCATTTCTTGAAGTATTTCATGCGTTTTGACGCTCGTCACTTTGTATGGATCTATGACCGTTCTGGTCGTTTTACTTAACTTCTTTCCGGTTTTTTATTCTAATATTTTCCAAATGCTCATTATATCATATTTAAACACAACCACCAAAATTTGAGCCGATTTCGCTCCGGAGCCATATTATCGAAAACCCGTGGATTATGTACTGCGATTTAGGTCAAATTTGATCAATTTTCTGGAAAAAAAAAAAAACAAAATGTCCTCCAAATATTACTATAGATACCCTATGACTATACTTGTTTGATTTGAATGATGGATCCTAATTTTGGGAAGTATTTCATCCGTTTCGACGCTCGTCAATTTGTATGGATTTATAACCATTTTAGGCGTTTTAATTAACTTTACTTAGGTATTTGCCCCTAATATTTTTCCAATCCTCATTACGGAGTATATCATTTTAGACACTACCATCAAAATTTGAGCTGATTTCGCTCCTGAGCCATATTATCGAAAAACCGTGGATTATGTACTGCAATTGTGGTCAAATTTGATCAATTTTTCGAAAAAATCCAAATGTGCTCCAAACATTATTGTAGATACCTTAGGATTATACTTTTTGGATTTGAGTGTTGGTTTCTCATTTTATGAATTATTTCATTCGTTTCGACCCTCATCATTTTGTATGGATTTATAATCGTTTTGGCCGTTTTCCTTATCTTTTATTAGGTTTTTGACTTTAATATTTTTCAAATCCTCATTATATCATACTTAGACACGACCACCAAAATTTGAGCTGATTTCGCTCCGGAGCCATATTATCGAAAAATCGTGGATTATGTACTGCGATCCTGGTCAAAATTGATCAATTTTTGGAAAAAATTCAAATGTCCTCCTAACATTACTGTAGATTTCTAAGGAATATATTTGTTGGATTTGAGTGTTAATTCCTAATTTTGTGAAGTATTTCATCCGTTTCGACGCTCGTCATTTTGTATGGATTTATAACCGTTTTGGTTGTTTTCCTTATCTTTTATTAAGTTTTTTTAATCTAATATTTTGTAAACCCTCATTGTATCATAATTAGAGATTACCACCAATATTTGAGCGATTTTTGCTCCGGAGCCATATTATCGAAAAACCGTGGATTATCTTAGGACTATACTTGTTGGATATCTATATTGTTATGTTCATTTTATGAAATTGTCAATTTACCTTATTATAATATTAGTAGCAACAGTCTATTTTTCATAAATTAGCTTACCACCATAATCACCATAAATTATATTATTTTGCATAAATTAGCTAATAATTTTCATATTATGTAATTACTTAATGCTATCTAATTAATGAATGCCAAGTGTCGTTCTAGGAAAGACTTGGTTTTAGGTTTTAATATATAGTAGTAGATTAGATAATAAAAAAAAAAAAATACTACTTGCCTCCCTTCTCAGTAGTCCTCTAATATTCACGCGCTGATGACATATACTCCTTTCGTCCCAATTCAAACGCCTCGTGGGCCATTTGTAGTGGAATAAGAAAAATTAGTTAAAAAAAAGTAAAGTAGTGATAGTGGAAAAATATTAGGAGAAAATAGGAGAGAGAATGTGAGGATTAATAAAAAGTAAGAGGGAGAATGTGAGAGTGAGTGAGAAGATTAGAAAAAAGTATGAGTGATAATGATGTCCCAAAATAGATAGGGCGTTTGAGCTGGGACGTCACAAAAAAGGAATATGGAGCGTTTGAGCTGGGACGAGGAGAGTATTCACTACTAGATAATGTCACTTTCTATTACCATGGTTAATGATTTATTAAAAGGCCAGCTACTTTATCTTTGAAAGTCTCGGAAAAATATCATTTACTGTAGATCACCAACACCATCAGAGCACCAACATTATACCAGCAACACACGCAACACCTCACCAGTGTACCGTATACCTCACCATTGTACCATATACCTCACCGGCACCTACTCGTATTGCCGAATATTCCATAATCCCGTGTATGGAATTATTCGTTAGTTAAGTTTTGAATCTGAATATTCCTCATATGTCTAATGCTCATGTGCACTAAGTTTGTGAAAATTGGTGATTGGTGTGCTCACTACAAGTTTATAGTAAGAGCATCCCTATTGGTGAGACTTTATTTAGGTCTCAAAGTCTATAATGATGTCACAATCACATCATGATGACATCAAATGTAGAATGAGACTTAAATTGAGATTACACTCTTCAATAGTGAGACCCATATTTGAGTCTTAAATATTTATTTTATTTCATTTGGGGAGTTCTTATTGTGTAGGGATCCTCGAGAGTTAATTTTTGGTGAAATTTGTAAAGTGTACTATTGTCGGGAATAAAACAAAATAAATTGGTTACTTCAATGCACAAATAAAATACTAAATATTTATTTCTTTCCATATTTGGTAAACTCTACCATGTAGAGTTTGTTTTAAACTCTAGAGTATCCACACTCATTCTTATTTATTAAATAAATTTATGGATGTAATTTTGATTCATAAAAGATCAATCCATAATTATAAAATAGGTTTAATTGATGGTGGAGCCCACATAATAATTATTTGAGATTTTTGAGACGGTCTCTGAAAACAGAGACCGTCTCAATTTTTGAGACTCTCTCTTTTCATTTACAATGAGGGTGTTTTATATTGAGACTCAATTTTTAGTTTTTGAGACCACTTGAAACTCCCATTGGAGATGGTCTAAGGACTTAATGCAACAGACGAAAGTGTGGTTCTGTCTCAAGTACAATAGTACATAAAAAATTGTCAAAGCAGTATTTAGTTTCACAAAGCAATAGGTCTAATTAAGCAATTATGGTGTATTTTCTTCCAATAATTGTATAACAAGTGTACACAATTACGGCATGTAAAGTGAGTCTGCTCATTGGTATAGGATTTGTGTAAGTGAAAGCGATTGCGTACCTTGTAGCTTGATGAACGAGATGACGAACGTAATGATGTTGTTCACGTAACAGAATTTCGTCAATTATGTACCTTAATCGTCGTCTGACTTACTCCATCCGTCCCACTGAAACTTTCTATTTGTATTTGGCACAAGTCTTAAGGAAAATATTAAACAATGCCTTTTAATCCCAAGTGACTTGCTTGTGTCAGTGGGTGATTAACAATTGCTTATGATAAACTAGGAAGAACAAATTGGGACGGAAGAAGTAATTAGTTTTAATATGCAAGTGTTGTTGGATGGAAAAGTATTTGCAACTTTTTCTCTAGGGTTGTGGGTCAATTAATGAATTAACTGAATCCATTCACCCGTGCGCGTGACTACAATTACGCAATACTTCGATGCGGAGATGGTGAGCTACATAAATTTTTTTTTTTTTTTTTCTTTTACTTTATATAAAATACAGTCGGCGACAGTATTATAGAGGTTGAGACAGGAGAGTGGGACAGGAATTTGGGACTGCCGATCCGAACCGGTTAAAAATGTATTGACTCAAACTAAATATTTTGTACATAGTGTTTTCATTAGACATGTCCTTTGACTTTTTAGACGATTTCAACTATAAGTTCTCGTTGAAAACTTCGATTTACGTCGATGGAGTAACAAACCCTTTCTTTACTAGATAGCCTATACGACTATACATGCAAATCTCGTCATTTAAGATTAGTGTATGTTTCGCAAATTACATCTTATCACATACAAATATTACACAATGCTAAGTAGTTTTGTTACATGCACTCACTTTTGTATTAATATATGAATGCTCTGTTTGGTCGTACTATTTGTTTGAATAGTAGGTAGTTGTTCAAGTAGCAGGTAGCTGTTTTAGTAGCAGGTAGTAGGTAGCACATAACTGTTAGCTTTAAAAGTAGCAGTTGATGTTAGACATGTTTGGTAAAAGTAGCTGTTGAATTTATCAAAACTATATAGTATATAGAAAAATAAAATAGAAGTGTTGAAGTTTTTTACTCAAAATGTTTCTTTTTGCAGGAAAGGTAGTCTTTATTCTTCCATTAAGGGAAAAAGACGATCTTACAAAAAGGAGTCCACTAGAAATTGCACACGCTACTAAACTACATTAATACAGTCCACTATTTCGTTATGTAACACATCGTTTGTGACTGCAAGAATCATAATACTAACAGTTTTTTGGACATTCCTTACTAGGCATTCCTCTGATGCCTTGCATTTCTCTCATTCCAGATCCAATATATCGTAACTGTAATACTAGCACAATACCAACCAAACTTCCAATGCTTTTTGCTCTTTCTTCTTGCGCTCCATCTTAACTCACGCTTTAAACTCCAGCTTGCTCCGTTTAGACCCATCCAATTTACCATTTGCTGCCAAACTTTACGAGAGTAAACACAACCAAAGAACAGATGCTCATGATTCGTCATCTCTCTTTTGCACAAATAACACATGTTCACAATCACCATACCCCTCTTATTTAGATTATCTATGGTGGGCAGACTCTTTTGCACAACAAGATTTGCTGTGAATTTGTGTCGAGGAAGATTTGTGTGGATCCAAATTACTGTACTCCATTTCTTCCTGTTGTAGTGGGTTCTGAAAAAATCGTATGCTTTTAGCACACCAAAATTTCCACCTTTGCTCCAATCTGCGAAAATACTAATAGCATTTTCCTGGTTGCCAACTTTTTTCATTATTTCATCCCTTACTTTGAGTATTACTCTCTAGCTTTCTGAGTCTTTCTTCTTACACTTAAATTGCCAAATGCTGCTCCTCTGAAGTGGATAAGCTAATGTGCAATCCAGCCATAGACCCTCCTCTTGACTCATTAGCTTCCACAACCATTTTGCCAACATGGCTTTGTTCCATGCTAGCACTTCTTTAATCCCCAACCCTCCTTCAGCTTTTGGTGAGCAAAGACTCTGCCAACTCTTGAAAGTGAGTTTCCTGGCTCCTTCCTCTATGTTCCATAGGCAATTCCTACAACTCTTGTTAAACATTTGGATTATATGTTGTGGAAGCATAAATCCTGAACTCCAAAAATTCTCAATGCCAACTATCACAGCATTTATCAATTCAACTCTTCTTGCATATGATAAGACATTTGCTGACCAATTACTTATGCTGTTCTTAATTCTGCTTACCAGAGGATGTACATGTCATTCACCAATCGACTCGAATTGAGAGTAAAGCCAAGATATCTGAAGGGGAATGAACCTTTAGAAAAGCTAGCACTCCTTAGTATTTGGTCTTTTATACTGCTGTCAACTCCCCCAAAGTAAATTTCTGTTTTAGTAGGGTTAGCTACCAAGCCAGAAATCTTTGCAAACTTCTCTAAGCATGTTGTTGCAGCAAGCACAGATGGAACATCTCCCCTTGTGTAAATCATAAGGTCATCAGCAAAGACCATGTGAGTTAGTTTGATCCTAGAACATTTAGGATGGAAGGAGAAATGAGGAGATTTTGGCATTTCTCTGAAGTATTTAGATAATACATTCATACTCAACACAAAGATGTATGGAGATAAATGATCTCCTTGCCTAACTCCACTTTGCCCTTAAAGAATCCTTGTGCTACTCCATTGATTTTCAGACTAAACCATGTAGAGGTGATGCAAGCCATAACCCATTTGACATATTTGTCAGGAAAGTCCATGGCTTTCAACATGCTTTCCACAAAAATCCAGTTTAGAGAGTCAAATGCTTTACGAATATCCACCTTAATTAAGCATCTAGGAGAAGTTCCCTTCCTCCCATACCCTTTGATCAGACTTTGAGAGACTAGAATATTGTCAAAAATACTTCTGTTTTTGACAAAAGCAGTCTGCTCTTTTCCAATTAATTCAGGCAATACTTTCTGCATTTTACTCAAAATGTTACTTTGGGAAACATTTCTCAAATGCTACCTAAAATGTCAACTACTACCTAAAATGCTACTTTTAAAATGTTAACCAAACAGGTAAAATACTTTCTACTTATTAATGTGTTGTCGAACAGGGCCAAAACATCTCGATCAATCAAAAAGGAAGATCATGACATAACTAGTTGACTTGTATTACAAACTTCATTCTTCAAATTTTATTGTTATAAGTACATACGAAAATTTTATACGTATCATCTTATATTCACTAGTTCACTATAGTCTATATATATGAACCAAACTAACAATTTCTAGAAAGAAAAATACTATTGCTCTTAGATTAGAAAAAACAGTGAGGTAATCTGTAAAATAATATTAATAGGCTAACATTACTAATCCACGTGGCATGAGATGGTTGATTTCGCATAATTGTTGTCTGCAAATGTCATGTCACGATACTACGTGTCGCATTAAAATACTAAACATTAAGATATGAAATAAATATTTTATAATAAATGAAAATATTTTAATTAAAAATTTAATTAATAAAATTCATTAATCAACTTACTTATTTGAATAAATTATTAAGAAATTTTCATCTTCCACATCTAATTTTTTTAATTGAATTATGTGGTTAGTTTGAAGGGTTTTGTTTATTGATGATAATCAATGTAGTGACTTATGGCTGTTGGTTTTCCAAGTTTCCTGTAACATGCTATTTCGACATACTATATATAATCTGGTCTTTTATTTGATTTAGCATACAAAAATATGTGCTTCACCTTTTATTTAAGTTGTCAAAATAATGATAACTTTGGTAGGGAAAAAAGTGGTGCAGAAAAGGGAAAGTTTAAAAAAAAATTGACGGTGGTAATGGCCGTGAGGCTAGACCCTCAAAATAATCCGAAACGCAAACCTCTGGATTAGAAATGTGGAAACCTTGGGGGTATATTAGAAAAAAATTGAAAACCACAAAGGTATTATGAAAATATCCGTTTAAGAATTAGAATGTTATATAATTATTGTGATTGATTTAGGGTTCGATAATTTGGCATGGTCAACAATGATCAGACCAATTAAAAGAATAAATTATTGTAATACGAATTATTTCTGTCCAATTAAACTTACAGTGAAAAAGCTGGTAATAAACATTGACGACCAATCGAAATTAAGGTATCTCATACATATCATTTTCTTTAATCAAGGAAAAGAGGCAGAGAAAGATGTATAACAGTCCCGTAATTGTCACGGGCGCTAAAACTAGTTAGTTTTTACAAACCCAATAAAGACTCACGTGACACAACTAGATTTTCAGCAAACAAAAAGAAAATTGATGACATCAGCCTGGGGTTGAAGACCACGGGGGTATGGTAGTGTTTTCGCCCGGATATGATGAGAACCGTCCGATGCCCTCCCGGATGACATAAAACTTAGGTGATCTTTGACGTTTATCGATCCAGGGTATTTGACTTTAATCTCAAAAAGCGTGCATGATGTTTAGGTCAATATGATCAGTCAATAGACAATAGATCGAATAATGAAAGATGGTACATACGAAATTACTATGAACTAAATTTAAACTTCCACCTTATAACATAAAGTTTGTAAAGTTTACAAAGAGTAATTATCTTTGTAATCTCCTCAATGAAGATTATTGAATCCTCTACTAGTACAGGTTGTCTCAAAAATCTAATATCATGACTTAAAATCGAGGCATAAACCACAAAGGGGTTTGTACATTTGAACGTTTATCACATCCATCGTATATGTTGTATACATCTTCGTCTTCCAAATTGAAAACCCCCATATCCTCGCCCCCAAAATTTTTAGGTTCATTCCAACAATTATCATAGTCATCGACGAAAAATATATGGTTGGATAGATGATTCACAACTGGGATGGACATTGAAGAAGAGTTGCCGACAAAAAAGGTAACATCACCGAGGTTACAATAATCTAACCATTTTTTGTTGTCAAAATCAAGCCGATAGACCTTAAAACCAAATGTTGCATAAACAAGTTTATGTTTATCTTCATCTTCATTAAGAACACACCTGTCTCGTAGCACCATGAAAACATCGCCACAAGACTCCACCAAGTATGATCCAAATCTATCCTGGTCAAATTTCTCCAAAATCCCCGGATGTGCAGGTACATATTCCCTAGCTTTCAGACCACGATTGCGTGAATCACTCAATATCATTGGATGCTTCGGTAAATAGTCTTTTACAATAAGCTTATCTGGATCACTCAAATCAGAGATATCAAGATACCCAACCGAAGCATCTTCGTACAAAATCAATATTCGAGTACCATGACACACAACCTCGGCAACGTAGTTACTCAAATTATCATATCTATCTTCAAAATTCATCAGCGTTGGCCCCGGCTGATCAATTGAAGTCCATGACTCATCACCTGGCCTTGCAAAGGCTAACTTTTTCCACGAATCATAATAGCTTAGAAAAACGATAACATCATTTTCAACTTTCAATACAAATGCCTTTCTAATATATTCAGATCTGATTTCCTCAGCGCTTTCAGTACTATGGTACGCAAATTGGTAAGGCAAAGATGAATAGGGCGGGAGATTTATTTTAACTTTGGTTAGTGGGTTGAAAAGATGTAGTTCAAGATCAAGATTAAAGGTCACAAGCCAACCATGAGCAGTACCCCAACATCTACAACCGAAAGTCTCGGGAAGTTTCAATTGATAACACTTATCGTTGAAAGGATTGAAAACTTTTCTCACACGATGTGGATTATCTTGTGTATTCTCAGCTAGCAATAGCCATGGCCTTGTTTTCAAATTGAGATTATGTTTAGCCACAATGGCAAACTTATTCCACAAACGACAAACAGCAGAAAAATAAACGAAGTCTTCGATTGTGTCAAACCTCGTCACAATCTCGTTTAGAAGATCAAACGGCAGCTTAGACCAATCAGCCATAGATGAACGTTTTCCTAAAACTTCTGTAAAATAGATCCTACGCCAAAAACAAATTTTATAACTTTAATCTGGTATGAAATTAAGGAGTTTTTTTTTTCATGAGAGACTTCAATTTCACCCACCAAATTAATACCAATGTTTTTCACGTTCAAATGAGGACTTAATGACTTCCTATCCTGGAGTAATAATCTAAAACAAAAGTAAAGAATAAATAATGGAGTAATAATCAGGTCAATTTTGTATAGCAATCTGGTATCGCAACAGTGACAATAACTCACACCAGGTTCAGAGATAGTCACATAGATTGAACCATCATCAATCAGACATTATATCATATCTCACATATCATAAGCAATACTTTCATACCAGATTAAAGTATAAGATTTCTGAAATAAAAACTAATCACAGGAATTAGGTAAAGAACAAGAGGCAATTAGAATCGATTTCAAATTGAAGAAAACAACAAAGAGAAGGATCCAATACAAGCACGAAACAGATTAAAGATCAATCAATCAACCACACACAAGAAAAAAATTATTGGTGAGCATACCTTGTATTGGTTGGTCGGTTGCCGCCTCACTTGCTCCCCCAAACTTTAGTTTTATTCACTTCAGAAGATTGGTGGTTGATAGGGTTACTTTGTTTCCAGACGTATTTATAGATGGTTAACACTTAACACTTGACCTGGTTATAAATAGAAATGCATATGACTATTTTTTGGTAAGTTCCCATATTCACCTTGTAAGAAAAAAGAATGTGGCAAAAAGAATAAATATATGGTGCTGACTTTGGCAACAATTTCACTTTGCCAAAGCCTGATGAATAGAACACCCTATTTTGCCATGATGTGATAACTCCACTAAAAATTTCATAAACACATTGTTTATAAACCAATCATTTAAAAAGAATAAACGGAAGTGGTCATTTTGTAATCATTAAAAGGTTGGCGAAACGCATGATCATGACATTTATTAGGAAAAAAAGTTGACGTGAACAACATTCACATAGAGATATATCAAACACCAAACCAATCTCACCGGTACTAAACACATGTAATAGATGACAGTATATCACATTAGCATAGAGGAATAGGACTGGCTCATGACATCTATTCAAACCAGTGGTTTTTCATACACGTTCTCGACATGCAATGGGATACTTTTATGAGCAGAGTGAATACAATAGTAAAGGCTCAGATATAAGTGTGGCATTTACTAGAAACTAGAAATGTTTGATGTTTATCACAATGAAAATTATGTTGAAACAGCAAATGGACACATTTTATAAAGCAAAAGGATGGTATTAGCAACTGAACACAGATTCGAGATACATAATAGGTCTTGAAATATTACAAGAAGTGATCTTCCTAACAGTAACAAAGTTTCATGATATTCCAAACATCTTCCATGACTTCATCCCACTTTGGATTACAACATGAATATTCCCACCAGTGTACCCAAGCTTTGCAAACAAACGGTATTACGTAAAATGCTCTTTCACCGGTAATCCTTGGAAAAATCTGCTCGTCCATTATTTCACGGCACAATGTGACTTTGAAGACAGAAGAGGACTCGTCCGTGCTAGTGATCACAGGGCTAGGTAGATGGAAAGCGTCTCTTATCTCAAGATTATGATAATGCATAAAGCAATGCCTTGTCTTTGGCTGAAAACTGTATATTAATGAATCAGTAAATGGTCATCAATAGTACGCATACGATACGCCACTATCTGACAGGATCAACAGTTTTGCTATTCTTCGAAGAACAAATTCATTCATAAAACACAATTATCATTCCGTTGCCATAATTTCAAATACTACTTTTAATACAAACTTAATTTACCCGATAACAAAGGAAATATTATCTAATTGACTGATGGTTACCGAACTACTATACTATAACATAGGATACCAAACAGCCTCCCACATTATTTATTACTATTCATCATATCCTATCATATTGTTCATTATCCCACTTGGGGTTGCAACGCAAATAATTTCACCAGTGTAACCAAGCTTTGCAAACCTGCAAGACTGCAGTGTTCCCTCCATCCATTTTTTGGCGGCGTAGGCGAAACAAAGGTCCGCAAATTCACCTCCTGTTGGAAAACACATCCCTTCCGCTGGAGCACCATCGTCTTCAACACCATCACCTTCATGTGGGTTAACACTTTCATTCAGATCTAGTAAGTCACCCATGTCTTAACCTGGACACAATTACAAAACAATTATTAAACACATGATACAGTAATACCCGGTGTGGTCCTAAACATTTAAATAAACACAAAATACATAAAGTATAATCTATGTCATGAACAAAAAACAAAATTAGTTAAGTGATACTAATTAAACATCAAGGTTATGTTGTATACACAAACACTATGAAAATCATTTTCATTAGTAAAAATGGATCAAACTGCAGGTTCAGGGATGTATTGAATAAAAAGGGGAATTTGCATGGACAATTAATCACCTCCCAAAATAACATATATAACAACCAAGAATGAACATACAATTGAAATAAATTACCTCTAAGTCTTGAATCAGGCAAAGATGGTATTAAAAGGCCAATTACGCTCTTGTCAATCAAAAGAAAAAATGAAACCCTAGATTTTCGATGAAGGCTCCCTCAATTATAAGTTTGATTTGCATGAGCGTCTATGGTGGCGCGATGAAAAATGATAGATTTGCAGTATTTATTGATGTGTGAAATTGAGGTTTTTAAGAACTCAACAATGGCGTTTGTCTTTAAGGATGAAGTTCATGGTGTTCCAGAAAAAAAAAATTGGAGAAGTTTTTGATGATAGTAATTATGAGAGAAGATGAAAAGTAAATGAAAAAATTGGGGGGAAAATTTCGTTGCCCATGATTTTGGAAAGGCGCTTAAAATCCCGCCTAAATCTTCCCTTCAACAGCTCCCCAATTTTGCGCCATCCCCAAAAATTTATTGCGCCAAATTCATCAGCTTTTCCCTCCTCCTTTTTTTTTTTCATTTACCCATGTGGCACTCTCCTATTGGGCATTGTATCAGATTCCACATATAACCATTGTATGTGTACTACCTTCCGATGCTTTTGATCTTTTATGATTCCTAGGTTTCATCATTTTTTTTTAATATGTGCTCATTTGTTTATTTGACTGTGAATTTTGCAGATGGGGTATAATAAGAAAAGCAAAGTCCCGAAGTTTGAGAGGAGCGAGCGATATGTGCATTGCTTCTTGTGCAACAGGGACTTCACCTTCCAGGGTGCGGCATCTCACTATGGGGCCAAGAAGAACCACAAGCAGAAGGGCTTCATGTGCAAGGATTGCCACTTCGTCTTCAAGAACGGGACTGCTCATACCAAGTGCTTCAAGAAGATCCGGAAGAAGATGAGCAATGATGGTGGCAGCAACAACTGATTATCCTGCTGATATGTTTGGACAACTTGGTGAAGTGTTTCTGGGAAAATATAGTAGTGTTTAGAATAATACTAGTGTGGTCAGCTTTCGGTTTGTGGTTAACTTGAGTTGTTTAGTATGATCTTCTTTGTTCGTTGTTAGTCGAATCTTCCTTGGTACTAAAATTAATGAAAATATCTCTGTCATCAGAGTTTACATATACATCAGAGTTTAGATATAATAATGTTTGTCGTGATCATTTTATGCTCGCTTGTCGTGGGAGCGATGTGCCAGTTGTGACCACTTAGAGTAAACCACACTAGAGTAAGTGAATTGATGTTGAAATTTAATGTACCATCGATGCTCATAATTAGTATCCAGGAAAAGTCTCGGGTTGCTACGCCATTCACTCGGAAAAAAAACCGAGTTACATCAGAAATCAGGCTAACTCACTATCTGCACATAGCTTTAACCCGATCCGCTGTTATGCAATGTTGTAGTTAAACTATTTCATTAACTATGCCATAGTACTAGTCACAAGCATGGGTGAATCGAGCTGAATGAAACAAATGTAGTCTTACAATGTCGCCCCTCTTAGACATTTTGTCTCGGATTATATCAATGTCGTTTCCAGCAAGTATCCATTTGGAACAGCATACAGGGGTCTGATCATTTCATGCTCGCTTGTCACGATTAGGTACTTCTCTTCTGCTCCAGATCATGTCTACTTGTTATTGTTGTTGTTGTTGTTGTTGTTGTTGTTGTTGTTGTTGTTGTGTTGTTGTTGTTGTTGCCTGCCTTATCATCATGTTTGATGCATGAACCTCAATGCAAGTATTTGGTCTTATAGCAAGACTTGACTCTCACCAAACTAAATAGATCCACCTAAGATCGTGCCTTGACTGTACAAGATTAGACATCCATGCTTT
>JBBYHQ010297539.1:0-20390 GCA_038382645.1 Spergularia azorica | reverse complement strand
AGATAATCATTTCCATACTCCCATTCCATTGACCCCCCAGTCAACTCTGTAAACAAAAAAACCTCTCTTTCTCCTTAACAACCAACCAACCAACTCTCCGCCGCCGCCGCCGCCGTCATGGCTGTGGAGGGTCAAACCACCGCACTACTCAACCGTTTTACCGACCCAAAATACCAGCGTCGTAACTGGAATAATCTCGAAACCACCATCAAAACCGCCGTCAACGGCCTTATTCCACCTTCCGTCACTCTCACCTCCACCGAATTACAAACCCTCGCCCAATCTCCATCCGCCATTAATAACCCCAATTCCACTGAGTTCCTAACCCTAATTTCACAGTCCATCAATCGCACCTCCGCCGAATTACTCTCTCTGAACCAAAACCTAATTCGCGGTAGAGGCGTCTTCTGCAAGGCTTGTTTTGACTACCAGCGTCATGATCACGCCGCCTTCGCTGCCTTGGTCGCCGCCGTCAACTCCAACCATCCTCAAATCGGCCACCTCCTGTTGCGCCGCCTCGTCTCTGATATCAAGGAGGCTCACAACCGTCACAATTACTCCACCTTGTCGGATCTTACCAAGTTCCTCGCTCACCTGGTCAACCAGCGAGTCAGCGCTGAGTCACTCGGTTTCGAGTTGGTCAACTTCTTCCTCTACAGCGACGGCGGTCCGAGCGACGCGATTGTGATGATTACGGTGGAGTTCGTCCGACAGTGCGGCGCCGCCCTCCGTAAGGCCGATTCCGATGACTTGGACGGCGTGTTGGACCGCCTCCGTGAACTTCTCCAGGCGAAAAGGAACTCAAGCTTGTACGGCGACATCAGCGATGATGACAGCAAAGTGAAGGTGATCGTACAAGCCATATCTTCTCTGCGTTCCGCCGAGTTTCGCAATGCCGTTCGCGTCATCCCGGAGCTCGATGTCATGTCCGAGAAGGAACGCGTTACTCACTCCGACATCTCGCTCTACGACGACAAGCTCATTCAGACGGAGAGGGAATTGGATTCGTTCCGTTTCGACTCGGATTTCTTCGACGCGGATATCGCTCGTGCGAGAATGGAGATGGAGCTGATCATCTTAGCCTGTGAAGATGGTGACAAGGAAGCCGCAATGCAGCTCGGTCAAGTCGTCGTCCACGACCGAGAAAGCGAAACCTGCTGGTTGATTGTTGAGCTATGCGGGCAGGAGGACATGTACAAGCCTTACTACGCGGACCTCGGGAGGAAGATTCATAAGGAATTCGACACCGGTCACAAACCCTGGAAGCAGTGTTTCATTGATGTTTACGACAAGATAGAGGACTTTGAAGAGAAGAAATTGGAGAATGTTGCGAAATTTTTCGGGGATTTGATGGGGACGAAAGTGGATTGGGTTAAAAGAGGGCCGACAATGGTGATCAAAGGAGATGGAATGCTACCGTGGGAGTATGTGTTGGGGAACTTAAGGCTGTGGCATAAGTCGAATAGCGATGCTGCTAAGACGTTTCTTAAGGTTATGTTTGATCAGGTGGCTGTTAGGATTGGGACTAATGCCCGTAGCTCTATGATTAATGCTCTGGTATCAAAGAATTTCAAGATGGACCGTATCTTCCCGACTTCTGATGTCAAGAAGCTTCGTATGTGGATCAATTTCTTCAATTCGATTGGTCTAAGGACACTCACTCAGTATGCCAAACCAGACAAGGTCTGTGATGATTTTACTCGTGGGTTTCAGTAGTGTGTGCTTCAAGTTTCAAAACTATATATGTTGTCAGTAGCTTATTACTAGTATATGTTGGTCTTACTTGACTGCTTGCTGCTATATAATGCTGTTGCAGGCATATTATAATAAGGAGACGAGTGATTGATGTTAATTAATTAGTTATGCTGGTAGTCCAGGATATATTTTCCTAACATTTGTTAAATGATGATGATGTGGGCATAATATTATTATTATACATGTTCTGTGTGTTATGGATCATTTGTGTATTTGGTTCGGAGTTGAATCGAATAGAGCTGTATAGATGGATGGAAATGCCGAAATTCTGCTCCTAGATTGGTAGAGTAGCATATTAGTAATGTAGGGATAATTGAGTTAATTGTGAGATTTGAGTGTGCTTTGTTGATGATATTGGCTGTTACAGGCATATACGAAAAAGTTGTCACAGGTAGTCAGGTAGAACTTGAGTTTGTGTAGTTTTGCGCGTCATTTGCTAGGCGCTGCTATTAAAGGATAATCTTTATATTATAGGGTTGTTTGTGGGAATTTCCATTGGAATGCAGGGAGATCGATTGAGGGTTTTCTATGAAACTCTGTATCCCAAACATGAACTTTCTCCTGTGTGGTAAGAATACTTGGATTGCTTCATGAGTAGATATGTGATGTGATAGACGGAAATACGAATTCTGTTCCTAGATTGTTAGAGTAGCATTTTAGTATTCCGGGGTTAATTGGGTCAAGTGAGATTTGAATGCTTTGTGGATGATATTGGCTGTTACCTCAAGTATAGTATAGGACATGTGGGCCATTTTAGTATAAGAATACTTGAATACGGGCCAAATAGAGTTTGGCTCCTATGTGTGAGTTATTAAGCTTGATGATTGCCTGATTGAATATATAATTGTGAATTTTGCTTTGTGCTATATTTAGTGTGGGAGGAATATGTTACCTTATATTCTTCTCCTACTTATCACAATATGAGGACGATTGTCCCTCTTTATGCTCTTATCCCTTAGCCAGTCTCTATTCATTCATGGAATTTCGACTTTAGGTTATGCTGACTTGAACTCGTCCTTGTTCTAGTGTGGTAGGAGAAGAATAATTTTGTCGGTTAGCACCTTCATTATGTGTGTTTCTTGACAACTCTCAATTTAAAATTTGGGTTTATAGAAACTAATTTGGTGGTCTAATGGAAGTAATCAAGGGTTTAGTTGATTAAACAGTAGAATAAGAAACCAAATGGAGCGAGAGAATAAGGGTTTAGTACTTTGCAAGTAAAAGCTTGTATGTTTTGCTATGAGAAAGATGCAGTTGTGTTTGCCTGGGGATGAAGTAGTAGTGCATGGGGACATACACTGTCCTGTTTCTATCAATGCATTACTGAATGTCTGAAAATGAGATTTATACTTGTAACACTACTGGAGTCTGGAGCATACATCCTTTGAGTGTCATTTGTTTTCTGATAAAATGTGCAAGGGTATGTTGCATTTTAGTCACACTTATCTGAAAATATTAATGGACTGATGTGGCCTGTTTCATACTGTGACATGGTTTTGGTCGTGTCTCTTATGGCTTGATTGATTGGCATGCTCATCCTTTTATTGATAGGTAGCCAAGGGAAATCAATAGGGATCGGATATTACTGCTTATTGATAATTTCCAAAATCTTCTCAAAATTCAGTCCCCTGCATATTTGCAAGGTTCTAAACCTTTTTTTGTGTGTGCATAAGCCCCATAAGCAATGATATGCAAACCAACATGTTGAAACGACAATGCCACCATCAAGCTCCATCAGTAATAGCTTAATAGGTTCAGTTTGTATGGACAATTCTTCAACTCAATTGGTCTGCTCTCACTCACTGAGTATGCCCAACCAGAGGTCTGTGCACTCACTCTTGGGCTGCAGCACTAGTTTGTTGCAGTACCAGTAGCATGGTTTCAGTGGGATGTGGATTAAGTTTGAATTTAAGTTGTCAGTAGCATATTAATATTGCAGGGATGATTGACTTAGTTGGTCATACTTGGCTGCCTGCTGCTATATATGCTGTTCCAGGCATTATAATAAGGAGACAAGTGAATGATGTTAATTAATTAATTATGCAGGTAGTCCACCATAAGATTCCCTAACAATTGTTAAATGATGATGTGGGCATTCATTATATATGTTCTGTGTTTTGTGGTTTTTTTTTCGCATTTAGAACTTGGGTTTGTCTGGTCTTTTGCCTAATTTTCTAGGAGCTGGTAATATTAGTGGAGCATAATCCTCATTTACAGGGTTGTTTGTGGGAATTTTCATTGGAATGCAGAGAGATCTATTGAAAATTTTCTATGAAACTCTGTATTTCAAAAAGATTTTCCTCCTGTGTGGTAGAATTACTTGGATTGCTTCATGATCAGATATGTGATGTGATATTCCAGCCAAATAGAATGTGGCAACTATGTGTGGTATTAAGCTTGATGATTGGATATAGAATTGTAAAATTTGCTTTGCACAAGTATTTATATCGGAAGGAGTATGTTACCTTACGTATTCTTCACCTAGTTATCACAATATGAGGAAGATTGTCCCTTTTTACGCGCTATCCCTTCGTCAGTCTCTATTCATTCATGGAATCTCAACTTTAGGTTATGCTAACTTGAGCTTGTCTTTGTTCCAGTGTGGTACGAGAAGAAGAATTTTGTCGGTTTTAGTTCATTTCATCCCTAGCACCATCATTATGTGTGATTCCTGACGATTCTATATCTAAGATTTGGGTTTATAGAAACTAAGCTTGTTGTCTAATGGAAGTAATGAAGGGTGTAGCTGATTAAAACTTTAAAATAAGAAACCAATCGGGGAAGATAAGGGTGGTGTATTTTGCAAGTAAATCTTTTGCTATGAGAGATGTGGTTGTGTTTGCCTGGGGATGAAGTTGTAGTACATGACTGTCCTGCTTTCACTAATGCCTACTTTAAAATGAGATTTATCCTTGTAACTCTACTGGGGCATATATCATTTGAGTGGCATTTGCTTTCTGATGAAATGTGCAAGGGTCATGTTGCGTTTTAGTCATCCTTATCTGAAATAATTATAGTATTTCTCCTAGTTACTGTAATATGTTTAAGATTCTTCTTTTTCTTGTTTCTATCCCTTCACCAGCCATCTATGGGAATTTTGACAGTTGTTGAATTACCAGTAATCCGGAATGTTCAATTGGCCTCGTGCACCTCCTTTTCGGTTTTGCTGTTGGAGAAACTACATCTGTTGAAAACATACAGAAGATAGGATATATTAGTAGAGTCTTGCCTTCGATGTAGGGTTATGTTGATTTTATAACTTGTGTAACTGCTGTGAAGATTTGTGGTGGAAAATTGCGTTTGTTAGTGTTGGCTGCTGCAGCCTCTGTATTGTCATGTGTGTCTTTTGCTTGAAGGTTGCTAGCATATGTGCTTGACTGCCATTCTTGAAGTTTGTTTGGTGTTAGAGAATGTACATCAGTCAGAATATAAAAGTTCCCTCTGATATGTAAATTGTGTTCATGTGTTCTGCTGGAGAAGCATGTTTGTTAGTATTAGCTGCTGCGCGCGCAGGCAGTCTTTGTGTTGTCTTGTGCATCATTTGCTAGTTGGAGCTGAGGATGCTATTATGCTAACTGTCTTCGCATTTGCAAGGATTCCTACAACATTGCTTTTAAGTTTGCTTATTCGAGCACTGTGAAACCTGGTATTTTAAGGCTTTGTTTTTTTTTTTTTTAAGGCTAGCTGGCTTTGGATAAACTTGAGCCACCACTGTCGTCTTAGAGCTTGACTTTGCTAACACAACAACCTTGTACTCCTTTAATGAACCAACATAGCCAAATCCCCAGCGTATTGGTTTGTAATTGTTGCCCAAACCTCGGCCTAAGATGAAGTCGAATGTCCGAGCCTCCTTGGTGGCTGGGTTCCAAACAGTGAATTTCTCGTTATTCAAGTCACAAGAGCAGACCAACCCATTGGATGTGCCTATTGCATAGCGGCCAACTATTTATATTGAGATTATTGTAGTTGGTAGTTCCTAACGTCGTCTTATCCAAACATACTGGTCTTAATTCGTTCCAAGAGTCGATCTCGTCAAGTTTGAACGTTGATATTGTAACTAATTCACTCCGTCTATCTTTTGTAGTTGTGACTAGTAAGTTTAGTTGAGTGATATTGGAAAGCAATCTGAAATCCGGGCTGGAAATCAATGAATTTACAGCCTTGTCTTTGCCTCCTTCCCAATGGATTGTTTTCTGACATTGGTACTGTTACGTAAGTTAAATCCTCCTTGTTAAGATCACCATGTTCGTGCTCCTTGGCCCAGTCAAGCGCCTCTAGTGGAGGTATGGTTGATATCAGGCCATCAGGGTCATCGGTCATATCCTTTAAACTTCTCGGTGAAGGGACAGAGAGTTCCACACGAGAAACGTGTAATCTTCGCTTTATATTTGAGGAGTTCCACACGAAAGTTTAATGTCCTGCGAGGTTTTACAATCGGCTACTGTCACTACTCACTAAGTCACTACTGAGCTTATTCCCGGTCAAGTAGGGAGTTGTGACCTGTGTAAAGGACATGATCGGCTTGCAGACGCTAACATGTCAAGGTCCACCCTGTTTCATCTAATGCCGTCTTTCCAACTCCTTCAATTTTCTCCCCTCTCAAGTCTCAGACATCTCTCCTACCAACATACTACTTAAAATGTCTGAGTAATTACTTAGATAGCTCCTGCACAATCACAGTAGAACAAGTTATGCAGCTTATAAGCCCGGAACAAGTTCACAACATCATCTGGCAGCTCTGTCAGACTGAAACAGAAACAACTAGTAAGCATGTCACGATGGTTTTATGAATTATAACCCTACGTTTGTTGAAATTATCGACTTAAACTTTTGCACATATTAATTCCTCAGATAGCTCCTGCACAATTAGAGTAGAAAAAAGTAGTAGAGACAGGACCTTCATCTTAACTAGTTTGGTGGCCTCGGTCACGCCCAGGCTGCCTATTTGTATCAATGTTACTCATTTCCCAAAAAAAAAATAAAAAAATATAAAATTGTATAGGCAAGTTCATGAACCAATACTACACAACACAATACTGTCCAACCATATTCATGAACCAATTACCAACTCTTTGTATAGACACATTAATTGGCAAAAAATTAGTAAATGGATAACTTTATAATCATTTTTGTAACTTATAATAAAGCAAAGACTTACTCATATACTTTGTTCAATTCTCAATGATTTGCACATTCTTTTTGGGTATGTTTTTTTTTTGCAAGATATTAATATGTGTTGCAAAATGAAAATGTGTCACAAATGTTATTATCATAGTTAACCAATTTCAAGAGAATCATATACTTTGTACAAGCGGTCTATGGTACCCCTGGGTACCGTTCTCTTCGTACCCCCCGGGTCTTTTAGTTGTTGTTTTCAGTTTTCAGCGCAGCCCAAATGTTGAACATGGCCCAAATAGTCCAACTCGCCCCAAACACTCCTAATAGTCCAAGCCCAACAACAATTACATAAACCAATAAAAACAATAATAAATCACAACATTCTTTCTCCTCCCCTCTCCCCAAACCACGACCCACCTAACCCGTCGGCATACTCGCTCCGTTCCCACCTCAAGCGGACCCGACTCGACCACCAGTCGGCCGGGAAAATCCCACCCCTGCGACGCCACCCCCGCTCCGTCCCTCCAGCTAATGATCCCCATTTTCTCTCTTTTCTATTCCTTGTCTCTCCTCCTTTTCATCCTTCTCCGGCAGCAATCGACTCTCCGACAACTTTTGTGGGTTTAGGTAGTCGTGCAAGCAGATGAGAGCCGGTTGGAGCGACAGCGGGTAGGGAATGAGTGAGGAAGAGAGTGGTCCACTGGAAATGAGGAGTTTCAAAAGGTGAGAGAATTGATTGTGGAGGAGGAAGGAGGCGACGACGATGGGTGGTGGTTGGCCTGGTGTGCTCGTCGTACTGCCGCCGCTGGTTTTGGGGTGTGAGCCGGGGTGGCCGACGGTGGGGAGGGTGGCCGATGGGTAAGAGGGGTTGCTGGGGAAAAAATGGAGAAAGAAAAAATAATTTATGTGTTTTTTTCCATTTTTTTTATTTATTTGTTATTAGTTACAATTTTTTTAATTAATTTCACTAACTATAAGCCACTTCATCGTTTAACATCCAAAAACTAACACCGTTAGTAAATATGGGGGGTTAGGGGCACCACGTGCCTATAGGTGTAAAGTTCGGGGGCACCACAGTGTACAAGTTTCAAAGGTAGGGGCACCATGCACATTCTGACATAGTTCGGGGGCACCACAGGAATTTGCCGAAATATAAATGTATCATTTCAAAACATAAATTTATCATAAGTAGCCCGCGCGGTGCACTGGCCAGGAAACTAGTGTTGCAATTGAGTTATAGAACCCATCAACCAAAATCCAAGTCGCAAGGTCAAGTGTAGAGGGAGGGACGCTACCTGCTCAAGCACGGTATTAAACGAAAACTTTCAACTCAAAGCTACTTCTTCTGTTTGAACCGATTTATTTGTATCGATATTATTAGAATAATTAATATCGGTATTCTTGTCGTTATCAGTAAAAATAACTACACGTTTGGCTTTCCTGGATTGAATTTGATGATCTGTCGGCAAGTCGTCTTCATTTTGTCTTTCTTGTTGTTCTAAATCATCAATCAATTTGTATGACCAGCATGGAACTTGTTTACTAATTTCCCTTATACCAAAGTTTTTTAATTATTTTATTTTTTTTTATGAAATATTTTTGAGTCATATTAATAAAACCAATAAAACCATGATAAATTCTTGAGCCAGTAAGATTCGCAACTTACATACAATCACTCAACTAATAAGAGCATTAAACATCACCATATGGACTAACTGACAATTACAAACGAGGAAAGTAGACAGTGTAGATCATGACTAACTGGCAAGTACTAACGAGGAAAGACTGTGTAGATCATGGCAGGTCTACTTGATGGAAGTTGGAGGTTTGGGACAGTTGTGCTTCTTCTTCGGATCAAGCTACATTATAATTGCCACCCAACAAGTTTCCTACTTTGATGGTGAAGCTCGTTGTTTTCTCAAGCCATTGAACCACATGCAAACTCCCACTTATACCATGATCTGTTGGAGCTTCAATGGTGATGATTGCATGATCTTCTTGGATGAAATATTGACTGTGATTGTAAGTAAATCAAGAACTGTTTGTGATATTCAGAAAATTTTTACATACTCTTCTGAGTTGTAGAAGAGTTAATACCGGCAATTTAAAAAAAAAAATGAAAATGATGAGTTTTGACGATAAATTATAAAACATTCTTTTTTTTTTGCGTTGACCCTGACCCGAAAGCGACCGGAGTCAAAATCGACTCGATCCGTAAGTTCATCTTGACCCGATATGACCCAACCCGCCCGATTGCCACCTCTACTTACAGGTTTACATCCTATACGAAAAGGTAGAAAAAAAAAGTAGAAAAAATACAATTGTTATACCGTGGAGCGGTGGGCACGGTACTCCGTACTCCCACGCGCTGCACTATATCTATTTGTCGTTTCACCAGATTTCAAGAAAGTCTGCTGGCTAAAGTGGTTAGTTGCATTAATTATCCTCACACACACCCCGGGTTCGAGCCTTCCCCAATCCTGGGTTGGTTTATAATTTGGGTTGGTATATGATTTGGGCTGTGGGTTTGTGTAGGGAGTACTCTCCACTCTACCATATAATTTACTGAAAAAATAGTCCAGACACGATCTTCATCCTACGAATTTCATATTTAACAAAAAAACTATAAAAAAACGCTTAGAATTAGAGTTATCATCAACACACTCTTTTGTCGTCCAAGCATATCTTCAAATCAGATCAAATTTATTCAAATAAAAAAATCTTATTAGATAAAAATTAACCAAATAATAATAAATGAATCTCATCTATTTGTGGTTATGAATTCGCCTCATGCATTTTACTTAATTTTTCAACAAATTCAGATCAAATAAGATCAAATTCATTCAAATCAAATAAGTTGCATTGAAATCAAATCAGACCAGTTCATGAAATTGCAGTCCTATCAAACAAGGCTTTACTCCCCAGATTCAAATATGAAATACCAGAAAATTATGTTGCATTTATGTTCATCCTCTTTCCGTTGGACACCTTCAGAAAAAATAATGGCCAATATAATGAAAACTGAAATGCACCATATTTGAAACTTCAACGCCATGCTATTCAAGCTATACAACTCCTCGCACCCACGAAACAACCCCATCTCGATCTCTATATCTGAAAACGCATACGTAACAATGTGATAATCGTTACAACTCTCGTCCTAGCTAAATGACACTAACCCCGCAAATCTTCCTCCCTGCAAGATATTGATAGATATTTCCCTAATATTAGATTAAATACTTGATCTCCATAGCTTTTGTTGAGAATAAAAAACTTTGTAGCACAATCAAACCGTTTACGGTACCAACAACATTTCATTGAAGTTTAAAACAGTTATGCTAGCAAAATCGAGTTTAAAAGCAGTTAGACTAGTCCCAACACTGTATTGGAGCACATCATCAGAGAGCATAGCCATTCACCGGTTTCAAAGCATGTTTATCCTAGTTTTACTCTCCACGGCTCCTGGGTCTGAAATTGACCGTTGTGCCCTTTAGCGTCAGTTCAAACGGTCATATTTTGACACATATTCCGCCTCTTTTCCAAATAAGCGCTCTCTCTATCTCTCTCTTTCCTCGTACTGAAACTCTCACTTTCTTCTTCTTCAATCTTCATCTTCAACCTTCTTCTGTAAGATATAATTAAGTATTGATTTAACAATTAAGATTAAAAAATGGTAACAACGAGGAGTAAACGAACGACGCACAATCAACCACAAGAAGATCGGCAAAAATGGGAAATCATATTCAAAGCTCTCAAGCAATTGTTGCGTAAACAACAAGCCCAGCTCGATTCCCTCCTCCAAGAACGCACCTTTCTCCATCAACGCCTCCAAATTCAGCACCAAGGTTGGAATTCCGATGTTAATCTTCTCCAAGACCAAATTTCTCAGGTACCCCATCTCGATTTTCTAGGGTTTTCAACTCAATTTTTTTTTTTTTTTTTAAATTTAGGATTTTAATTGATCTGGGTTTTGTTGCAGTTGCGGCGACAATTGGAGTTGTCAAAGTTGGCGAATTTGGTTGACATTGCAAAGGCTGAATCGTTGGGTGGTTCTAGTAAAAGGGATGCTTTTGTTTATAAACATAAATTGGGTATGTTTCCCTTTCTTTCTTCCTCAAATTGGTCTGGAATTTTGTTTTTGTCGATTGTTTCGGGTTTCGGTTGTTCGTATTTCTTGATTGATCTTGCTTGTCATTAGAAATTTAGGGTGTTGGGGTTTTTATGAAAAAGTTGCAAACTTTCATGCTAATTAGTTATATTTGAATTTGATCATTGGTACTGGAATGGGTATGTCCTGTGTTTTGGTGTCGATGTGAATCAAATGAGATGTTCCTGTGCGCTGAACTGAATGGGGAAGCCCCTATTATTGGGTTCATTGTGATGCGTGGTCTTGTGATGAGTGAATGCCTTCTTGATGAGAACTATAGTTGGTTAAGGATGTTATCTTGTCTTTGATTGGATAATTGAAAGAGGGTGGAACGGAAGAGGATAGGCGGGGAAGAGTGAGAAAATCGAAGGATGGAGGAGAGTCAAAGGGTACAAGATAGTAACATGGACAGAAGGGAGAGGAGTCAGGTGGGGAAGGAAGATAGAGGAATAAAAGGCAGAATGGGAAAACTTAACTTCAAATGAGGAAGGCTTCCATTAACAAAGGAAGTCAGGAAATTAATTCCCCATCTCTTTTCTTAAAAGAAGTCAGGAGATTAATCCCCCATCCCCCCCAAGTTGTGTTGATGCTAAATTTCGCTATATTGCATTAGCATATGTAGCATGGTGTGGGGAACTTGGTGCTACTAGCCCATTCTATATTGGCATTCTATATCTGCTGACTTTTTCAAGCGCGATTGCAGGCTTCACTGCTGTTCTTGGAAGTCTTCCTAAGCTGTAGTCCTTTGGCGTAGGAAGGAATTTTCGTAAGGGGAGGGGTCTAGGCCTTGAGGGTGGGGTTGGGAGGATGGATATTGTAACTCTGAGTTGTACATACAGTGGTGGTCTTTGTGACGCTTATCCTTGTGATGACTGAATGATTTCTTTGTTAAAACTTTCCACAGCCTTGATAGTGTTAATGTCAACTTTATTGCTCCTATCCTTGCCGAGAACTGCGTTGTCAGCATTCAGAGTTGTTACATGAATCCCATCACTGTTTTAAAATCTATACAACAAGGATGGGTTTACTTAATTCCAGCACCTGTCATTAAGGAGATTTCGCCAGTTTGGGATAACATAAGCATGTCAACCTAGGGGAGGATGTGGATCCTGGCGGCTTCTAGTTGGCCTCTTATTGTATCTATGTTGCTCTAGTGTACTGGACAATATTGTATCCTATTTCCTATTTATTTATGCCACCACTTTCAAAAAAAAAAAAAAAGCATGCCAACCTGCGTACTTTTTTTTTTGGCATAAGCTAATGTAATTTATCGTTTTGGGAATAAGGCTTGGTTGTTGTTGTTGTTGTATAAGCTAATGTAATTTCTTATCTTTCTAACAAAATGCAGAACATGCCAGAAGTGAACTGGATGATTTTAAAGCATGGTTTGACATTCTGTCGCATAGGTGTCCTGATCAAGAGGTGAGGACACACAGAATTCTGTAGTCTACGATACTTATGCTCTTTTGGTTACTTAATTTTTGTGTGTTTCTTAGTAGTAATTGTCAAGTTGTGTAGGATATTGCTCCAGATTGGTTATATGAAGTTTTGAGGACAAAAGGTGGCAAAGATAGCTCTCCACAGGTGGCAACTGAGAAACATTGTAAGAAGTTAGAAAAGGAAGTCGCAACACTTAAACGTGAGTATGAGAAGCTGTCAGTGAAGCATAGCTCTGAAGTGTCCTCTCTTCGGGCAGAGATCAAGTTTGCCTGGAATCAATACAATGAAAAGGAGGGCAATCTTACTACTCAGCTTCAGAATAAAAATAATGAAGTCAATAAAGCAAATGAGAAGATTATGACACTTTTGGCTACATTGGAGCACCTACAGTCGTCAAACTCAGAAAAGGATCAGGCAGTCTCAACTCTAAGTGCTAAACTCAATAGGTTGGAGAACGAAGCACGCAAAAAAGATGAAATGATTGCCAGGTGCTCGAAGGAATTGGAGCTTCTAAAAGTTAAAAGGCCTATTGGGAGAGCTTCACTAAAGCGATGTTCGGCAGAACCTTCACCTTCTAGCTCTAAACGCAAGAAGAGTGGCCAGACCAATGACAGTCCTGATTTGGGGGAAGGATCATCTTCTGCACAACTAGAGGCTACAGCGGCAACTCTTAGAACAAAACTCGATAAGCTGGAGGTAGAGGCAAACGTCAAAGATGAAGAAATAGCCAGACTCTCAAAGGAATTAAATTTATTGAAATCTAAAACAGTTGGCAATACGCCAGTTTTACGTCGCTGCTCAAGTAAAGGAACTGCAGTTCCAAAGGTAGTAGCATCATCTGCACAGCTATTCTCTGAGAAAGTAAGTTGATCTGTAATAGCTAATTATCTCCCACTCCCCTACCCGTTTCTCTTGCAGCTCTCCTCATTCTTGTTTAGATAAAAAATACTTGCGCCATCTGACGCAATAGAGTGTGTGCTCGTCTATGGTTAGAACTTAGAAGTGAAGAGACATTTCGTCTTGTTTGGGGGGATGCATAGTCTGGGGGACTACTCTACTTCTGAAGGTCATTAAAAGTTGGCTAGAGATGAATATAGTCTCTGTAATTGGCAAGTTTTGGGGACCTTGAGCTTGATAGATTCTGCCCCCTTCCCTCCAACTGCCTGTCATACAACCAATAAAATAAAGTACTCTTGCCAGCTTGCCTTCTTTGTTTGGTTGGGCGGGGGCTGTGTATCCATGGTTTTTCTAGAATTTAGAGAAGATGCAAGCTGGGTTACAAACTGTAATGTGCAGGCAGATTGGCTATATTTGCCAGAAGTTGAAAACTGTCTTACTTCCATCTCTCCATTTACCTTTAGATTGAACCTAGTTTGGCGCTCTAGGAGTGAACATGCGACTTACCAGTATATAATGCAGACTGCAGAGCTTTAAGGTCTAAACTTGCAGCCAGATATGATCATAGATGAGCCACATGTATGATACTGTAGCATGAGCCTTCCTTGTGAAGTTTTGGGCTCTTAGTGAAACTAGAAATATTCTCAAATACAATACTATTAATCCCAAGGGCCAAGCTGGAACTTGTGACCAATCATTTATTGTGGTTGGGGTTTTAACTTAGAAGAGTCCGTGTGGGTAAAAGAGAAACAAAGGCGAGAGCTTATCTGCCTTCTTGCTTGTTTTGCTTTCTTGTATGGTTTGGAGGTGATTAATGTCATACATTCAGTACTAAATATTTTTTATGATGGTCCAATGTTAAAGGCTGATCTGTTTATTTGAAATTCCAGGGTGGTAAAAGTTCGAAGAGGAAACAAGATGAGGTTATCAACATAGAGGACACTCCCAGATTATTCACGTCCCAGTTCAAAATACCCAAACTGAAGAGCCAATCTCCTCACAGGAGATGACATTTCCTCCTCAGAAAATGGCAGTGTGTACAGATAAGATATCAACTCCATTCAACTTTTTCCTTTTTACTACTTCAGCCTCGATCTCATAATTTAGAGCCATTTGATTTCGTAAATATATGTATTATCGCCTGTGTATCTATCCTTAAAGCCGAGCCTGCCATCCTTCCTCTCTTTGTGGCATTAATGTATACTCCATTGTGATCAGTGATTCAATCTGTTGTACCTCTAAATCTCTAAATGAATGTGACTAACCCCTGGATATTTAGGTCTCACATCCTCTTTACTGTAATCTTCCCACTTACAGTACACAGCCCCACTTTGTAATGTTATCCTGTATCTGTTCGAAACTTAGACAGTTCGTGTTTTGTTGATGGCATGTGTATTTTTTCTTATACACTCAATTCCATATCCTCCACTAGTCTTAACTCTTGATTCACAGTCCTCCACATGAAATGTTTTATCGTTTCAAACTGCTACCTACCTCGCCTCTGCGAGTTTGGTCAATTTGTCCTTGCTTTCCAAGCACCCTTTAGAAGTCTAGAACTGAAATGAGTACTAGTATCTCCTAGGGTCATACTGATGAATGCCTTCAATCGTAGTCAGCCTTCTGCTGAACCGTTGAAATACCCCTGTATCCTGTACTCGGTATCCTATTGCAACCGATGTATCAGTTTCTGCTACTTACACTTGGTGGCTTTCATAACTCACAGATTTGGTAGGTAGTATTTCATCGTCAACCTGGAAATTATGTCTGTATACACATACTATGTAATTTGTCTCCGCTGGAAGAAAAAAGAGTACGTAATACCAATTCACATTTGACGGTATGTTAACAGGCCACATTAGGCCACATTGGAGTGTCTGAAATGTCAATCTATCTAGTATATGTCAGGCCTCTATGTTTCGTTCGTCATGCTGGGGTTTAGCCACACAGTTTTATTGTACGACAAAAAATACGAAATACCTCTTCGTTTTAATCACTAGGTCAATTGATAGCGAAATCTATTACGTTCGACGTAATATGCCTCTCAATCTGGTGTAACGTAGTAATAGACTACTTGTCAATTTTAGCACATTGACATAGGAAAACTTGAACCATTGCTAATGAAATGTTCTTTGTTAATTCGTCCGTCGTCATACTGCGACTTACTGTTCACTAAAACGTAGCCAAATATTTTGACAAAAGTGTCTACATTTAATGAAACTAAAATGACATAGCTCTACCAGGTGAAACGTTCAATAATCACCGATTTGCACAATATTAAGTCAAGGCTACACCAAATCACATAGATTCTCGTTGAGCACAATTGTACTCGCGATCGTTCTTTTAAGCTGTTCACAATTTGATTTTGATATGTTAGAGGGATTCAAATTGAATGTTTAATATTCTAAAGAACGTTTTGTTGTGGTCTATCCAACGCGAATTTTGGGTTATCGCCTTTGACTCTTTCCGCATGAAAAAAGTGTTTGCAAAGTTTACACCGATGCAAATCTTCCGTCCCCTTGTATGCATCACTCTAATGTAACTCCAACGATATTACCAATTCACCAACTTCATGGGAAATAAGAGTCTTCCCTCATTCATTAATTCGCTCCTAAATTACTTGACTTAATGTAACCAATGAGTAGATATGGAAAGCAACCCTATCTAGTTTGGTTTCCTCACGAACGTATTCTTATTTTCGAGGGGATACTCTTAATTTTTAGAGGATACCCAAATAGTCAAATATACTTCAATAGGTCATTCCTTCTTTTTTCTTTGAAGAAAACAGAAGACCAATAAAACCCATATAAAGCTTAACATTGTGCTTTGGGTCATTCTTACATAGCCTGGTAGAGCTTTTGGTAGTAGGAGGTTAAATACTCAGGCACCATGCAAAATTGCAGAGTATATACCCTCGATCGTAATTAATATTTCGGAAAATTCAAGTGGTACCCTCGAACTTTGACCGATTGCACATGGTATCCAACTTTGCAAGTTTGTGCACATGGTACCCCCGAACTTACTACTTTGTGCCCATGGTACCCAAATAGTAACTTCCGTTAGATTTTTCCGTTAAGTGATGATGTGTCGGTTAGTTGTTAGGTAATTAGTTAATTAAATTATAAAATTAATATTTTAATAAAAAAATAAAAAAATTTCTAAAAAATTGATTTTTTTTTTAAAAAAAAAAAACTGATTTTTCTAGGGGTGTTGTGATCTCAAGGGTACCGCGTGCACAAAGTGGCAACTTGAAGGAAACCATGTGCAAAGATTATGAGTACTTAATAAAAAATATATTTTTATGAAAAAAAAAAAGAGTTTTGGATTTTTTGTTCATGAAATAATTTTTTGGCTTTGTTTTTAAAAGTCAAAATTTTCTATTTTTTAATTGAAAATCAATTTATATAACTTAATTAACAACTTTAATTAACCAATTTACCTAGCAACTAACCAAGACATAATCATTTAACGGAATAATCTAACGGAAGTTACTATTTGGGTACCATGTGCACAAAGTAATAAGTTCAGGGGTACCATGTGCACAAACTTGTCAAGTTGGGTATCATGTGCAATCTGTCAAAGTTCGAGGGTATCACGTGAATTTTCCGTTAATATTTTCACCTCTAAAGCATCAAACCGTAATTAATTTTCAATTTGTTGTTAGTTGTGATTAACTATAATTATGATCCATAACTCCATAGTTTCCCGAATGCTCAAGACTAGACTACGAGTCTACGACCAAATAAGGGGGGCCGAATGTGAAAAGTATGAGTCCGGACAATGAGATGATAGACCATACATTTTTAACTCGTTCATAGTAACATACATATAATCATGCATAATTTTTTGCATTTTAAGTTTCGTAAATTCGTGCTTTTTCCGCATGATAGTTGAAATTTTTTTTGGAAATTTTGGTGATAAATACATTAATTAAACTTAGGCTATTTTCTTTGAATTAAAAGTTGATGACCACACTAATTATTTATGGTGACAAACAAAGTTTATCCATTATAATGCGAAGTCATCGTACTCCAATACCGGCCCGGTCGTTGAAGAAGAGAAACCAAAACCAACTCACAACCAAGCGGAATTCCATCCTAAAGTCAATTGGCGATAAGAGAAGTGATTCACCAATTTATAAACTAGTCTCCACCTTTCAGTTACGGCAATGTGAGAATACTTCCCACAACTTAAATGTGGGTCGTCAACTTGTCGTTGTTGTCTACACCAACATAAAACTAGTACAAACTTTGATGAGATGAAGCACTCTATTGCATATCTAAGGATAATTGGCTTGAATTGCTCCCTTATTTTCAAATTTAACGTTGCCTAATAGAATGAGTAGTTAGATACTTAAATCACATGATGCAAAAGTCACGTATAACAGACGTACCACTACCCAATGTATACCAGTACACAGTTCACACACAACTAATTCCATCTATATGGCTATATATAGTATCGATCACGTCCAACTTTCAAGTAAACTAACTAAAACAAAGAGAAACAAAGTCATATATAGAAGAGAGCAACAATATATATAAAATCATGGCTCCTACCACAGCCGTGTTAACACCAACAACACTTGCTAACAAAGGTACACTAAAAGAGGGTTACATAGTAGACGAGAGGGATAGGGCTAAGGTTGCGTACAACGAGTTTAGCGACGACATCCCGGTGATCTCGTTGGCCGGGATCGACGAGGGCGGCCGTAGGGAAGACGTACTGAGGAAGATAGTGAAGGCGTGTGAGGAGTGGGGGATATTCCAGTTGGTTGATCATGACGTTGACACTGAGCTCATCTCTTTAATGACTAAGTTAACAAAGCAATTCTTTGCTCTTCCTGATGAACACAAGCTTAGGTTTCAAATGTCTAAGGGTAAAAAGGGTGGCTTTCTCATTTCTAGCCACCTTCAGGTACGTGCTTTTTACGACTCCATTCAACGCTGTATATTCACGTACGCGTACAAATGTTAAAGTTTTAATGATTAGACGCATAATAAGCGTCTAAACTTATTAGTAATGCATGGAGTAAATACGTACGTAGTGATTATGAATTTTGGCCTACATATTTATACAGGGAGAAGTTGTGGCAAACTGGCGCGAGCTGGTGCTCTTCTTCGCTTACCCGGAGCACAGCCGCGACTACTCACAATGGCCGGACAAGCCGGAGGAGTGGAGGGCCGTGATCGAGACCTACAGTGAACAAATGATGAGACTCTCTCACACGATGTTTGGACTAATTTCTGAAGGCCTAGGCCTAGAGAAGGATACTCTAGTCAACTCCTTGGGCGAAATTACGCAACATCTAGTGGTTAACCACTACCCAAAGTGCCCGCGGCCTGGTCTTGCTATAGGCCTTAAACGACACACCGATCCGAGCTCGATTACGTTGCTTCATCAAGACGGCGTTGGTGGCCTTCAAGCTACCAAGGATGGTGGCAAGACTTGGATCACCGTCCGCCCTATTAAGAATGCCTTTGTCATCAACCTTGGGGATCACCTCTATGTAAGCGTCCGTCTTCCTAGCATCTCTTTATTTTTTATTGTTTGGTATACATTATTTTCGTCCGATCCATTACGTATATTTATACTAACTTGACATGATAGAATTTCAGTTAATTTAGCTAATATAGCTACCTGTTCTAGTATATATGTACATCTCTATACCCAAAACATGCACGTAAAGATACTTCTTACTTACGGCAACTAAAAGATCGAACACAAAAAATGTGAGCATTTATGTATCTCTAGCCAAATGCTACTCCCTCCATTCATTTACAAGCTTCCTGTTTGTCTTTTAGGGGAATTCACCACCAAGTTTCATGTTCCCAATTTTAGTAACTTTTCAGCCAATGAGAGGACTCATGAGTGCTAAATGTCCCTTTCCCAGTTGTTTTTAATAATTTTTAATCCATTCCTAAAACTTTGTGCAAAAGGCAACAGGAAGCTTGGAAATGAATGGAAGGAGTATATTTTTACGACGATGGAACAACATATATATAGCACACTGAAACTTTAATCATGCAGTACATAAGATATGTGTTTAATGGTCATGACTTATTGATGATGAACAGTTTATGAGTAACGGAAGGTTCAAAAGCGCGGATCATCAAGCAATAGTTAACAAGGAAGGGCCGAGGATGACAATTGCAGCGTTCATGAACCCACACCAAGAGGCTAAGATGTATCCTCTCAACTTAAAGGAGGGAGGAAAGCCTAAGGTTATGGACAAGCCCATGACTTACGCTGAGATGAACCACAGGCACAAGACTAAGTATCTCGAAAGCGTGAGGCTCAAGAAGTTGGCCAAGGAGGAGAATTGGACCCAAGAGATGCTCGATTTCAAGCTCAGCCAGCTTAATTAATTAACTACTTGCAATGTACTCCGATCTTTTAATGATCATTTGTATTGCTATTTGATACAAATGAGCTAGTTTAAAATCAAAACTTCTACATACATGTAATCGACCCGCACCTAATGTATTAATGTTATTTCGTATTGCTATTAAATACTAGTATATAGTACGTCCGTATATGTTTTAATTTGTCAAGATCGAGCGAATTGAAGTCCCCCAAATATATTATTCAAACCGTCTACACCTACAGCTACAAAAAATGCTACTAAAACGACTTCCGTTCAAGCCACCTATGAGGCTATGACGGAATTCATAAAATTTAAGTACATATCTTGCACACAAACTTTATTGTAAAATGGTGATACTCACAAGTCAAAATTTATCAACTTGGGACAAATTCACCGCATGTTTTAATGTAAACTTCGATCAAAATGTCAAAGTTTCGATATTCAATAATACTCCGTAATAACAAGACACTATCTGAAGAACAGCCTAATGCAGGCTATCTTCTAGGAGAAGATACAGTGAAAGAGTAAATTCAGACATGGAAGAAAGTAGGGGAAAATTAGTTAAGTTTTCATTGATTTAGAATGAGGTGAATACAGAGTATTTATAGAGCTGGGAGCAACTAACTACAGAAATAACAGAATTCTGTTACTAAGTAACAGAATTCTCCT
>JBBYHQ010297529.1:0-20404 GCA_038382645.1 Spergularia azorica | reverse complement strand
TTCAGCACATTGATTGGAACTTGATTTTCTAACATCATAACGTCTTTCACAAGACAATCATAGCTAGGCTTTTGCTGGCCTTTCGCATCGACAATTACAGACAACCTTGGCGAAAGGTTAAGTACACTTTCATGTGTCTTATCACCAAAGGTGTAGAGAAATTGCAAGAGGAAAATACCATCAATGGCCATAATCCATGCAACTTCAACCGCACTCAACTTCAAGTACTTGTCGTAACGAGCACTAATTCTAGGCGCATGCATGGCTAGGGCTCTTATAATGTCTTCAAACTTGATATGGGGGATGTAGGTTTGAACCTTCTTCAAAGTGAGTACCTTGTACCTCTCCATCTCGTACAAGTCGTCGCGCCACCGGTGGTACGGTCCTAAGGCCAGAAGTTGTGGCTCGTACGCCACCGGCCGGAAGTCCTTGAGGCCTTTCGGCACAGTGAAGACGCATGGGGGCCTATCGAGACCCTCATCCGTCTCGTCGTCCATAACTTGTTTCACTTCGATTATCCACACTGGTTCCTCAACGGTTTGCATCGGCATTTTTTCTTCTTGTTTTTTAAGATATATAGTTTTGAGTATAACTTACAAGACTATCTTTACTAATTAAGAAATTAAATCAGACATATGATATATGGTGTATATGTGTAGAATTGTTGATATGTGTGTAAGTGTGTTGCTATATATATATAGGCTTATTCACTCATGTTATGTGAATATGTGATGATTACGTAACGTGCATATTTGGCGTAGCATGTATATAGTATTTGGGGCATATATCATGTTGTAGTGTTGTACGTGTATCACGAGTGAGATATATAATATAATTGTGGAAAATTAGCCACTTAGGATGATAGATTGGCGAGTAGCAAATATCATGATTCATTGATTGTCTTAAACGTGTTTGCATCCTGTAGAGTTGAAAATGAACTCTATTTGGTAGAGTTTGCTAAAGGTAAGAATACATTATGTAACATTTTATATGTGACCTTTCAAATCCTTTCTATTTTATCTTATTACTAGTTTTGGTAAACTCTACCAACTCTACTAAAAACGAACTCTAGAGGATCCTAACCCACCTTAAACTCTAGTCGTGGTTATTACTTTCATTTTACTTTTACTTTTACTTTTTTTGGCATTAGTGAAAAGAATCATCGATGATAATTACAATCACTGTTACCAAAATCACACAAGTAATTCTTTTATTTATGTTCATTGTTTGATCTTTGAAGTGGTAGTTTAGTTAACGTGGAACTCATAAGGACACACACATATTTGTTACTAAAGATCAAGCTGTGATGGCCGTATGGATAATGAGTCTCGTAACAGCGTATTGTTGTATACGGTGGTTGACGGAACACACATTCGAGATCTCCTTAAACAAAATCAAACCATACGATTATCATTGAATCTAATCGATTCGTTATTGGTCTTGGATGATATGCTCAAAACTCAAAAGTATTGTGTGAATGATTGCATCTAACATGTGTTGCACATTTTGGAAGTGGAGCCAATGATATTACTATCGCTGGTCACTGTTTGTCAAGTGGAGAATGATGTTGCTGGTAGTGATAGATTAACTGATAGTGAGAACTTTGATTGAGCTTAGCTGGTGTATTAATTGGTTGTAGGCTTGTAGCTGTGTAGGACTAACGACTTTTTATTCAGTGTGATGCTGATACAAAGTGGACTCAATTCATTAGTATCACACTGAATAATTCTAGAGAGTAGTAATAACACTCAATTCAAGGAAAAACCGTAACTACTAATACTACCAAATGAGAATTCGACTTTATTAATAGTAACATATCGAAAATCGTAAAAGAAGTCTATTACATACTAGTCGTACGATGATGAACCTTAACCGTAAAGTAAAGGGGTATTTATAAGAGATCATCGTATATTCGTCTATTTAACGATGGAAGTAAGCATCACCACAAAATTTAGATTTGACAATTCCTATATCATTATACAAAGATCCAAGTTTCCAACAACCATATGATCGTATAGTCCTACATCCTCCCCACTTTGTTTGATAAACTTTGATTGGCTAGAAATGGCAGGTTTGATACGTTAGTCCAAAGAGTGCATAATGCATTTTGTATATTAATTTAACCATTAGTCACCCCATTAACCTTCAATTACACTATCACTCATTTAATGATATCACTACTGATGACTACAGCTTGAACCTGTAACCTCCGAGTTACCATTTTAACACTTCAATCATCAAGGCAACTGATTTTTATTGATACTTTTATTAATAAAGTTATATATAAAGGATTTGAAATTTTAGGAGATAATTTCGGAAATAACTTTGGACGAGATACTCTGAATCAAATCAAATCAAATCATTTTTATTTTTGGAGATAATTTATGAAGTAATATGTATAGGCGCAATATATTAGGAAATAACACATCTTGGGTTTGTTTCATTTTAACTCAAAATACCGGTCAACGTGTGGGGTTAGAGTTTAAAAAAGTGGGTTAAAAAGTAGTAGGGGTTAATATGAATTACAGTTCACAAAAACGGGACCCGAAAATAACGGGTCACGGGTCAAAAATTGTAATTCGTACATAAACATAAAGTACTGATATATATTCGCTATACTTACTAAATTGTTTTCATTAATCAAACATAACTTTTCTAAGATGATACCAAATTAAACACGTTTTTTTCGTCTTAATTATAGAAAAATTGGGACAACGGGTCATCTCAAGTTTAACCCAAAAGAATACTGGTCGAAACGAGTTCGAGTTATTTATGCCCAGGACTTGATCAGAGAAAAAATGGGTTATGAACCTTGAACAACGGGTCACATTTGGTCGGTTAAATTTTTTACAGTCCTAATATTTTGCGTTAAGTATGGGTAATAAAATAGAGTTTAACCAAATTCATAAAACAACCCGTGTAATTTTGCACGGGCTATTAAACTAGTATAGTGTCAAAATGTGAAATATATAGTCAACAAGATTTCATATACTCGTATAAGATGATAAGATCGATTTACAGGAGTGTGAACGACTTCCACCCTGCATTTTACCACATTTCTCACGTTGGATTTACAATAATGGTTATACTTTAGGTAATTAGGTAATTGTGTGGAAACTCCATCATCTCTATGTGAATGTAGCTAACTCATAGTTTTTTTTTTTTTTTTGAGAGGATAGCTAACTCATAGTTGGTGACAATAGTAAGTTTGTGTACCACTTCGTAAATTTGTGTTTATTTTCTAGCATTTGTAGTGTCTCGAGGATTTGTAGCAAATGATGTTACAGACAAGGAAAAAGGAAACAAGGGTAATGATAATGTTACGACAATAATTAACTGATGAGCACTCTCTTTTGCCTAATAAATCATAAACCCGCGCAGATCTATGACTTATCAAGCACAAAATAAGAAGCGTGGCATACCTACTCGGAAATAAAGAGCAATGCTTTTGAAATCTTTTGCGTAACCTGGACTCCAAACTAAAGAACTTTTATGCATTGATCTCCAAAACTCGCAACCCCAATATTCTATTCTAGATATTCGCCATAAATTTACCAAAAAAAAAAAAAAAAAAATCAGGCTTTGCCAGTGTATAGCAATCGTGTAGGGTTTGAAACCCTACATTTGGCGGGTGCATTTGTAGGGCTGTGTAACTCTCCACCAGCAGCTAATCCAACTATAGGAAAAATAGGGTCCGCCAAAATTGCAGGTCTTCTTTCCCATCATATGAGACTTTAAATAATTTTATTTCATACTAGTTGTTCAGTCTTTTGCATAGCTCATTATTTATCTACCACATAAAACATGTTCTGATTTCATCATCATACGACAATATTATTGGACGGGCCAATGGCTTACAAGTTTACGAAGCACATGTGATCGGTCGATAGCTTTAAATATTTTATTTGATTTCATCACGATCACGAGTAATAGAGAACGTTATTGAGTGACCCGCTCAACGTATGAGCTTCCATTCAAGTATTCAGTAAAGTCTCGTACAGTGTAGCGAGTAGCATTCCTAAAAGAATCTATACAAAGGATGATTAAACTACAATCCACATCACAGTTTAGAAGCTGAAGTAGTTTGTGTGAATCTCTGTCGCAGGACCCTCCTCATTACCTTGTTAGTCGCTGTCCTTGGAAGTGAAGGCAGAGGAACCACTGATGAAACCTGCAGGATTTCGGAAACCAGATAAAGCCATGGAGAACGAAAAAGTGTGCAGGAAAAAAAGGCTATTTGCTAGGGAATTAGAAAGAAATCTTTACCCTAAACAAAGGATTTATCTGTTTCTGAAGCGCGGAATTGAAAGATATCTTCAACTGGTTCAAGTCGGGGTTGGGTGCACTTCCATCTTTGAAAACAACGACAATGAGAAGCTGCTCAGGTCCTCCTTCAGCAGGGGGAACACTAACTGCAGCTGTCTCGAGTATATTGTTATCAACCCCATTGCACACTCGTTCAATCTCAACGGAGCTAACCTGGTGAAACACGAATACTGAGATATCCCATGGCAAGATTTCAAGTTGTCATTTGTATACTCTCTCTACATGTGGTTGTCTTGCCAGTATTTTATCACCGTTGGTAAACGTAAATTTTAATTTTCATTGTATGAACAAACTAGAAGTGATCTGCCATCAAATATATTTTTGCCTCCACAAGTCAATTGGCAATTCTGAGCTTTGCATACTGTGAGATGAGTACCTTGTGATACAGAGGGCAGCTAACATGTATCATACCCGAAACATGCATGTACAGGACTCACCCCGAGTGTATACCATAACTCGATTACTATTATATATCCTTTGTTCAGCCTTTAAATACTTCCCATTTCTTGTCTAAGGTGGCAATATGTTCGAGAAAGTAAAAATTCAGAAATGCTAATAGAGAAATACATTCTGACCTTGATACCACCTAGGTTCATAGTATCATCCGCACGGCCATGAGCTCTGTAATACCCTTTAGAAGTACGCTCAAACACATCGCTATGCCTTCGAAGAACCTAAAACACAACTTGAACCACAATTTTTCAGTATATGCCAACCACGAATAAATATAGACATAACTTAGTAAAAGACAAGCAATATCTGACATTCTGGAAACTCTTTTCGGAACCATATATTGACCAGAGATGATATGCAAGGGCCCTAAATTTTGTCTTTTGGATGAATGGAGAGGGTGTTCTCATTTCCAATGGAGCCAAAGGCTTACCTTTCCTTTCCAGGTAGGCATTCCTTCAAAGTAGACTCTGTAATGATCACCATTAAGGAGTTTTTGTGAAGCCCCAAACATTAGAGGGCCAAGCGCTAATTCTCCAAAGCCTGATTTATCCGAGGGCTGAAGATCACAGGTACGAAAACATTAGAATGTAAAAAGAAAGCCCTGAAAAATTGAATTCCTTTCACCAAAAAAAGAATAAAAGGTATGAATTGTTTGCCTCACTAAATTTTACAGAAATTCACGAGGTAAAAATGCAAACACATAGCACTATTCCTGTTGATATAAGCAGTAGAATACAGTCATCACCAAGCAAGGAAGGTTAATGGGGCTTACAATAGGAGTCCCATGATTGTCAAGTATAAAGAGGCTGCATCCCATAGCTGGTGTGCTAAAACCAGCCAACACTTGAGCCTGCAATAAGGATCCAGTTACGAACCCACCTCCGATTTCTGTACCACCACAGTACTCAATGACAGGCTTGTACAAAGCTCTGCCCATAAGCCACAGATACTCATCCACACTGGATGCTTCCCCAGTAGATCCAAAGCACCTAGCATATTAAGAGGTGTCAGAACGCCAAAACAAAAACCGAGTTAATTCGACATTCTTTTTTTCTTTGTACCCCAGCTTGATAACGATTCAAGTTTAAGAGATAGCTAGTCTGAGGGGCTGGCTCACGCCCGCGTTACGTATGTATATTCTTAATAGCTTATACTATCATAATTACTTCTAATTATTTTTACTATTTCGCCACCAACCAATTTATATTACATCAATCATACTTTTCCGTCACCAGACATAATTTACTTAACATTGTATATTATAGTATACTTTTTTTGCCAGACATTTTATATTTTAGTATTTCTAATATTTTTTTGTCACCATTGAGCATTCACATACTACTTTATTAGAGTATTTTATTTCTCCTATATTACAAGTAGCCAACTTTAAGGAACTTCTGTCAAGGACCATTTTGGGCCAAATTAGGCCACGTCGTTGTAAATAGTCAAATGTTACCAAACTGCACCATGGGCTACGTATATTGGACCTATCAAAGGATTTCAGCTCTCATATATTGTCAAAACACATACTATCACCCTAGGGACATTTGAGCCGTTTTTGTTTAGCAAACATATTGGGCCAAAATCCATAGATCATATACTTCTATTTTGGCCAACTTTGACCACATTTTCAAAAAAAAAAAAAAAAATCAAATGTTCTCTAAATGATACCATGGAAAGCCTTGGGGTACCCTTGTAGGATATGATGGCAAAAGTTCCTTTGTTGGAGAAGGTTTTTTTTTTTTTATATTGGGTCTAATATTCTGCTAGAACCCATAATATGACCCGTAAGGGCTTACGTATAAAATCGTATTATATTTGTCCTAGAGCCATTTTGAGACATAAATTGTGAGTTATATACGTAGGAGTCGTTTGGTTTAATCAAGAGAAAGGAAATCACAAAGGAAAAGGAAACAAATCCTCCCAATTACCCTTATGTGTTTGGTTGGTGACAAGGAATCAAACAAATCCCCTTGAGCTTTATCATTCTCTCTCTCTCGTGTCTCCTCCTTCCTCTTTACCAAGGACGAATACATGAAAGCTTATAGAATGATGCAGCATTCAAATACATGAATTTTAAAAACAAAGGACTAACACAAGCAATATACACTTACCGGATGGATGACCAATCATATCCAGAGGTACAATCTGTACTTCTCCAAGCCCGAACAATGCTGGGAACTACTCCTAACATTGTTACTTTAGCATCCTGAGAGAACCATGGATACAAACAGTTATATTCTTATGAAACTGAAATTTGAGAAGGCAAAACTGGTCGAAAATAAGCCAGTTTTTGCACCATTTACTTAAGAAAGGTGCAATACAAGCCAACTTAGGACTTGAGATGATGCAGAAGAAGAGAACAGGAACTAAGAATTAAAGGCGAGCAGATGCATGAAATCATCCTCAATAACACATAAATTTCCAAGTCTCACCTGTACAAACTTTGCAAATCCAGAACTGAGAGGGGAACCATTGTACAAAGCAATGGACGCATTATTTAGCAAAGACGCGTAAACTAGCCAAGGACCCATCATCCAACCAAGATTAGTTGGCCAAGCAACAATGTCACCCGTACGAATATCCATATGACACCAAGCATCTGCAGCTGCCTTGATAGGTGTTGCGTGCGTCCAAGGTATTGCCTTCGGTTCTCCTGCATGAAAATAGAACTTCTGAATTTAGCCAATTCTCTTGGATGTATGGTGAATACAATTTCTATCTTGAATAGCCTCAAGAAGTACAAGCAATATGCGTTTAGCTCTCTCTCTCTGATGCTGTTCTATTGGATTTTTCCCCACTGTGTCCATATCATGCCAATATCATGCCAGGTCTAGGCTAATTACATATCTTCTCTCCTACGGATTTTTAGCTGTATTCGATTATGTTGGAGTCTCATCTTAACCATAAATATTCAGTAAGTTTACTGGGTAGGTAGTACAATGACGTGCAACTCCCAATTTACCCAAGAATCTCTATCCGACTATCCCAGTTACTTTTTGATGATACAATTAGAAGATAGTTTTCTATATCAGCTTTAAGCCTATTAGATGACACCTCGTCTTCACCAAACGGACACCACGAAAAAAAGTACTAGATACTTTAGAAGCTCTACGGACTCGAAATATATGATGGACAGCCTTGCCTGTAAAAAGGCTTCTTATTTACTTCATATCTAAGATGCAAGAAAAGTTCCATAATCTATATTGTTAACATTCTCTTTGTGATGCAGCCCTCACTTGCCTTGGTGATTGATCAGTAATGTCGAACATTTTAAATGGGAAACTAATAACATTAAGCGACAAGAAAGTGCGCAAAGCAAATTCAAAAGGCTTCATATAAATGGAATGATCTGTGTTGACTTTTCTTAAAGCCAGCTTTTGGAGCAATTAGGGAACAACTCAATAAAATCATCATCCGTCTTGGAAAAAATGGTGTCTACAAAACAACCCCGAACAAGCATGTGTGTCTTACAAAAGCTTGAATCTACCAAAGAAAATGTCTTTACTGAAGGATAACATCACACAGCTACAAACTGGCCCAATGAGTGCAAGACAAATACTTAGTTACTAAATCACAATCGAGCAACATCAAATTGAAGCACACACATAGTGCAGTCTATAATAAGTATCTTCTGTGACATGTAGATCAAATAGAACATTATAACCAGAAGTCGTATGTATTGGGTAATACCTGTCGTTCCAGATGAGAAAAGGATGTTTGTGACTGCTTCCACAGCTTGGTCAACGCCCTTATATTCTTCTGACCTGTAAAGTAATTTTTATAGATTAATGCATCTGAGTTCTGAGGAGTCTTGGGGGCCCAGGACAAGCCATTGCCGAATAAAAAAAATAGTATTGGTCCAACGAATTTCTCCATATATGAACTTAAAGATGGACATGGGTAACTCAGGTTTCTGTGATCTTTAGTCCATTGTAATTCTTGTATACTGTAAACTTCTATAACATGGATATGAGCCTATAATCAACATCATAGAAACACAATGAAGCTAGGTTTAGTTTACAATAAGAAAGCTTCGGATTTGTTTGTTAAAAGATGTCAAACAAAATTGAACAAACCCCCCAAATATCTACTATTAAGATTACTAACCAAACAGATTCTGAACGTCAAATATCTAAAGCTATGTTAATGTCAAGCATAGAGAGACACATATCGATACAGATGTGTCATCCCAACTAATGACCATGTCTCTATCAAAGGGTTTTTATTGACAGAACACTAGTCCAGCTTACATGGACTTGAAGATGAGTTCAATTACGGCACACGTAAGACAGTGACTTGCAAAAAGTTGCACTAACTTTCAAGATTATCAGTCTTAAACCGTATCAAAACTGTACAAACATCACACATGAAATTGCAACACTAAGAAGGATCTTCTTTCGATGTCTTACCAAGAAAAATATAATTGCACGACCATAAACATGAAAAATAAAAGAAGAAGCTAAATTACGTACTTCTTCACACTTTCTCGGAAGTCATCCCAAGAAATGTCACCACTTCGTAATTTTATACTGACTACAGAGCCTCTTGCAGGGATAACAATGGCCAGCGGTGAATCAGCATCAATCACTCTTCTGCAGACATAATTTGTTTGGTGACATGAGAAGTGAAAGTTAGTAGATAAAGGTTTAAGTTTTGGATATTTGTGAAACTATACCTGTAAAGGGGTATAGCTTTGCCACCACGAATGATGTTATCCTGAAAAGTATTCCAGAAGTGAGCTCAATGAACCATTTTCCAGGGCTAAGTACAGTCACATATAACTTTCTATATTTTTTTTACGAATATATGATTGTGGCATTTCGTGAGAATTTAAATCTTTTATCAAAACTGACCAAGTACGCAATCTCAATGTAAGTACTGATTATTCATAAAGATAGTTATCCTGCACAGTGGAGAAAAAACGAAATGGATAAGATACCCTATTTGGGTACTATCCAACACACCATTCTTCCTCCAAACAACTGGAGCTTAATTATGAATCCCCATGCAGTGAAACTCTGAAAGAAATTAGTGGGTGCATTTTATACTAAATTAGCATAACAAATCCCATGGACACAAGAGAAGCTTTGAACTACATTTACCGACTTGGCAATAAATTTCTACTTCCTCACCTCGAAATGGAGACAGTCAACTATCAGAACTACATAACAATTCCCCCCAAGCAAAAGGAGCCCAAAGACACCAATACGAGCTTATTCAAAAACTGATGCATCGAGTTCACAAGATATGGATAGTATTATTTTGATGTCTAGTTCACAAGAAGACGAGGCTATTGAACTATCACTTTATGAAGTATTCACATATCTATTAAATTTTCACCTAAGAAATGAAATTTCAATTATACAATACGACACACAAACACGAATATGTACACTAAAAGAAGAAAACAGGAGTTACCTGTGTAAATATGGCTTTTGCTTGTGCTATTTTTAGCCTTGTTGATATTTCATTGGGAGCGAAACTATCAGCAATTGAGACAACTATGTTGCCTGTAAGAACTATAGCAAGATAAATAATCACAGACTCAACATTCATCGGCATATCAATAGCTATTGCAGATCCACGTTGAAGACCTAATGCATCAAGCGCATGTGCAACCAACCTGAAATTTTGGAATTTTGAACTTTCAGACGATGAAGTACTGAGAACACTAAACTCAAAATGGGCAGGATGACAATAGCGTAATCCTTCATGGATCACATACTATGGCATCTGTAAGGATAGCCATTAGCCTTAATGGCTTAGACCAATTATTGAAATACACTTTGAGGGCTTGGTTGTACACCAACTCTTGTAACTCCTATGTAGCACCACACGGCCACAACCACAACCACAACAACAACAACAACATCATTACCCCAGCATCTAAAAGGCTCCCGCCATACAGCGGGTTATGGGGGGGTCGGATGTATGCAAGCCTTACCCAGTTACCCCTACTTCGAAACGTTGAGAGACTGAATCACACCGACTGACTGCTACCTCAATGTATAAGAAGCGCAGAAAGTTATTTGAGCCATTTTGCATTATTTTATTACAACCCAAAGCCAAAGAATAGTTAGTCATTGGCTCCATTGGAAATGGAAAGAGTTTATATAAATGATGTGTCCAAACTGAAAAAATACCAGCATAAGATTCGCAGTTTGTTGAGCGTTGGATATATATTTTAAAGTGTAGCAGGTGCTCGTGTCCGACATGGTAGCTTGAAGAAGTGTCTTTAGTTACTAGTGCAAGTCATAGGAGTGCTATAGTCCATGATTACCATCAATGTAACACATCTACAAAAGTAGGGTCGCCTAATACGAATCTGCCAGTAGCAAGCACTAAAAACTGTCTACGTCATATATGCACAAGTGTGGAACCCAGCAGATAGAATTAAACCTCTGATTGACGAATCAGAACCTCTCCTACTTACACGGGGGATAAATGGAAAGGTCCATCCCCAGAGAATTTGGGGTGAAATGAAGACACCTCCAACCCCACCACAGACAAATTGAAAGAAAATGACAAAGAGTCAGGCTTACCAGACCTCGCTGCGCAACTCCTGAAGTGTAATCTTCTTGACAGGCATATCATCCTCTCCTTCACTCCTCCAAACAACAGCAATGCTATCTGAATTACTCTTAGAATTCAAACTTAAGCAAATTTTTGCTGGATTTAGGGAACATCCTGGAAGCCACTGGCCTCCGGGGTAAGATGAATTCTCATGCAATATACGATATGGAGGTCTGGTAAAGGATATACCCATTTCTTCAAATATGGTTTGCCAGTAGACCTGAGAAATAAAAGGGCTATATATCATATTAACAGGAGGTAAAAGGAATTCTGCTTCGCATAAAATCACAGTCAACCAAAACAATACAGAAGCAGAAATGATTTGAATACCTCAGGGTTTAACACTGAGAACTCCTGGAAGTCAGAGAAGCTTGAAATTGGATCTCTATATCTCGAACCAAGAAAATCGTTTCCCCGCCTTTCCAGAAGCTGGCCAACGTTAGTTAGCTCTCCACTTTCACTATGTATCAGCAATCAAAATTTCAAATTCAATTTTAGTAGGAACATGGTTCTAAGTGATCTATTCTTATCCAACAGTCCATAAATCCACAATTCCGCATAACACAGCATTATGGAGATCACAACTTGAACATCATGCTCGGTTATACAAGCATCATCTCATATCACATAGAAATCTTCTCAGTGATTTAAGTAATGAATTCACAATCACAACATCATAACACACCATTCTATAGTCAAGGTGAGTCCACCATTAAGCATATACTCAAAACCATTTCAAGTACACCAACACATCCCCGCCACCCCCTTAACCTTAACACGCACATGTGCGCACACACACATGCCTAATGAAAGGTGTGATCAACTACAATTTGGCAATTGTTACAAAAACAAAGAAACATTCAGCCATTCAGGCAATATTCTCAACGACTACAAACTTTGAACAGCAGTCCGCGAAAAACCTATTGTTCAAATCACCTATGGAAACACCTAGTGAGCATCATTATGCCTCATCCTCCTCCGAAGCTTTACTTCTTTCTTAAGTCCTAAATCCCAACACAACGCCCACTAAGAAAACAGCCCTTAACCCCATAAAACCGAAACCAGTCAGACATACAACTATTAACTCAATTCATGCCACATTCTTTTTTTACCAACATACTGATCACCTGCAACTACAATCATTCAATCACCCACACTGATCATCACGGCGCCTCGTCACAAACATTGAATCATCATCAGCCTTTGCATACACAATTTATGAACATCAATCATTCGTATCGAGCTAAAAACTCAACATAAATTTGTCATACAGTTTCGTAAAGTTTACTCAAGCATCAACCAACCAATCATCTGTTCATTACCCAAAAAATCATCACAACAAATCAACTAAAAGATCAAATCTTTCCACACAAACAATCAAATTAAACAAAACCCACTTCATAAAATCAACTTAAAATTCAAAAAAAAAGATTAAAATTTAGGGAGCTTACAAGTCAGGCAACCAAGCAGGAGGGTCAGGCCCAAAATCTTTATAGCAACCATAGTACATCATCTGATGAAATGAAAAGGGCAAGTCAGGGTTAAGGACCTGTTTGGTAATACTTTGCCATGTTTGTGGAGAACAAGCTCCATGATTCTTGATTATTTGGGCAACTTTCTGGTGAAGTTTTCCTGCAATTTGGGAAGGTATGCCTTGAGCTTCAATATCTGAGGCACTGATTTGATCAAGAGCTTTGTATGACATGATTTTTTTACTGGGTTTTTTTTTTTTTTTTTGTTGGACTTGTTTTAGTGATGATGATGATGATCAAGAATTTCTGGATAGAACTTAAATGGACTGGTTTGACTTTTGTGAACTTAAAAGTATAATTTTTTTTTTTTTTATCATATCCTAGGTTTGTTGCCAAATTATTTGGGGCGCACTGACATTATTGTTGGAGGATGAGAACATTAGTGATGTGTCCGAGGATTGTGCAAATGAAACAATGATATTGTCAAATACTCAAATAGGATCCTATGTCAAATGTAGTGGGTGGAGTTATGAGTCGGGTTTGGGTCTTAATGAGTCGATATAATGACCGACTAGAATTGAGTTCAGTTCATGACAACATATTAGGTATGATCAGAGGGGTCATGTAAAGATAAGCTATTAAAGTACTATTAAAGTACTCCGCATACGTTACATACTTATATGTGACATTATTTCGGTCCATGTAACTATAAAAACATTCAGTACTACGCGACTGACAAAATCCATTACTTTCATCTTTGGTGGTGTTTTGTGTATCCTTTTTTTTAAGGCTAGTGATAACGCCACGTTGAAATCAACTGATCCACGTTCCTTTGTGCCTAGAAAGTCATAAACCCGATGGGATCCAGTCGTGAAGGATACGGCAGCTACCATTCAGTGGAAAAATGAATATGTAGATATGAACAAAATCGGCTTCCCATTTCCAAGAATCAGAGGACTTTACAGTTTACACATGATAGAACCAAATCACAGTAACACAGTATCTAAGGAACCCTCCGGCAATGCTAATTAGAGCCTGGAAGCAATCTCCTGGTTGATTGAACAGTGGAACTGATTGTGCCAGAGCGCCCTGGGATAATACGAGATGGTTTAAAAATCTCGGCAAATGATAGGTTGTATGACTCTGTGCCCAACCGGCTCTGTGACCAGCCCTTGCTTCCAGAGAAACCGTCTGCCATGATCCAGCAGCTTTTGAATCCCAGACCTGTCAATGTCTTTGCAATTGTTTTAGCAGAGTCCGAATACCTGCACAGCAAATTCAAGGTCATGAATACATTGGAACCATGGCATCAACATCACATAATAAGAGACTTTAGTATGCTGAGAAGTGACAACATACGAGTCCATGATCACAATGTTGGATCCCTTATTTAGCCGCTTCAGGTATGATATCTTCAATGCTACTATCTCAGCTTCTACCTTCTTTGAATTCCTCACTTGGCTTCTTAACTTGTTTGGTAGTTCTTCTAACCTGTAAGTTGTTAAAAAGGACGAACTGAGGTAAGGTCATTTCTTTGCGGACTGGTACTTTATCAATACATATCCTGTATTTTACATTTCTGCAGTTTGAACAGCGATTTGTAGCTGAGTGATTTATACTCAGACTTTACTGAATGTAGTTATATTCAACCTTGATAGTGAATATTATAAGCTATGTAAAAGGCACTTGATACCAGTAGCAAATGCACATGCTGAATTTCTGATTGCACTTGATTTAGTCTGAGACTAGTTTAGGGTTAGAAAGTGGCAACTTTAATCTAGTTCAGGAGCCAGGAGCCAGATATAGTGGCTGAGGGGGTTATGGTTTCTATTGGATTTGATAAAAGACAACCTGCTCTTTGAAGTTCACTTACGGAATTGGAATCATTCGGCTTTTGGCACTTGGGGGAAGCTGAGGAATGCCTGCCTTATCCTTGTCTTTCTCTGACCGAACATCAATTAAGTAGTAGTTCTGTGTGCACAACATGTCCAAGGTCTGTGCAGGTGAAAGTCCACCTATATAATACAATGTATGCATTAGTAAAGACAGAATCATAGTACTGTACCTCAACCTTAAAGTTAACAATTTTTTTACTGTAAAATAAAGTTAACAATAGAAGGATAAACAAGATTGAAAAAAAAAAACAGAAGGCCAGAACGACAACAGCGTTTATGCTATTAATCATGCTACAACTGGCTCGCTGAACTTTGACGATGAAAACCAGAAACTTGATGAAATTCATAGACATCCAGAATGATTAGGAGACTCTAGAAAATCAAGTTTTTTAAGAATGTGAAGTGAAAAACAAAGACAGTTTTAAAATAAAAAGGATAACACTACCGACCTTTGTATCCACGAATGTTAAATGTGATGGCCGACCACACAGGAGGAAAGAGGAGGTATGCAAGGAACAATGCAGCTGCAGTTTCTACAATTAGAGCTGGGTCTGAATTTGAGATAGTTTCAACAGTTGATGATGCTATGGGTCTGACATCTTCAATCACTTTACTAGTCTGTTCTGCAGCACTTGTTACTGTCTGTCACCACAAAAGGCACATACTTCATTTTTCTATATACCATCAAAAAAATCCCTTACTGCTATTATAATTTTGAGCAACTTAATTTCCTGAAGATTTAATCTGGTTCAGCTAAAGCCTAAGATGACTAGAGAAGCATTTCCAATATTACGATTGTTAGTTACACTTACAAAGCATAGGTTTGAGCCAACTTTGGAAAAGAACACAACAATGATTATGGGAAAGAACCAAAGAAGTTATACCACAAGCACAATCCTACTCCTACTGCATTCTTGGTTTATAGCACTAAGCAACATTCGGAACCATCTCCATTTTTCATCCTCTCATATATTCTCAAACATAGAGGCAAAAAATTGCCTAAACCACTTCTCAATGAACAAACTTCAAACAACTAATAACAGTCAGATTGTTTGGATACACAAAATGGGGCGAACAAGGGGGCAAGGGAGGGGAAGGGAGAGTGATGTTCGATTCCATTTTCTCTCCAAATCTCTCCAACAATGACGAGATTGAGTTTATTCAAAAGAACGGAAAATGTATCTCTCCAACTCCCTCTCTTTCCCTCCTCCAAACCTTTGTCCAGACAATGGAATTCACATCCTTTCCTATCCCTTCCCAATCCCCCATTTCAAATTAGCTGTGACACTATTTATGTCATCAAAAACAATGCCTCATAGTAATTTTTAGGCTAAAAGGACAAACTTGTAACAAAAGTTTAGGTTATGAAATTAATCAAGCTAACCTATCTAGCATCATATACAAGTTACCCTAGGAAGAGAATGAACAAAAAATCATATATGGGATTCAACTAGAATTGTCAAAACAGTTCACATTTCCAAGAATCCACAGGTATTTTCAATCAAAACTGCTATGAATGTCATACCTTGGCAGCAGTTGCCATAGACTCAGAACTAATCCCAGAGCTCTGCATTGCTTCCTGAGCTTTCTTGGACGCTTCCGAAAAGACAGGAGAAGCAGCATTCAAAGCCTCTTGTCCAGCCTGCTGAACATAGGGAGTTGCAGCATCAATGCCAGGCTTCAATGCTTCTGCCACTACCTTGAAAACCTGCTGCGCCTTCTCGAAAACATCCGAACCCACCTGCTGTACTTGATCAATTGTTTGCTCCGCCTGCCAATTCCAACCATGTCAACACAATTTAGTTTTTTTTTTATGGTACACAGGAGCAGCATAGTGCTGCGGGGGTGGGGATATGAAGATTTGAACCCGTGACAACCCCGTTTCCTAACCACTAGTCCAACCTCGATCCTCGTTGTCAACGCAAGTAAGTAACAAACACAATTCAACACAAAGTGCAACAAAAACAAAAAAAAAAGATCAAATTTTGGTGAAATGGGTAACAATAAAATGTGGAAATATGAAGTGGGTATCAATCAAAAACTTAAAAAAAGTTACTTACTTGTGTGAGTGAAGATACTAACTGGTCTTTAGGGAGAGAGACAGCTTTAGCTTCAATGGGAGTAGTGAAGAGGCTTAAAAGAGAGAGAGAAGTTGAGGTGGGAAAAAGGAGGAATTGATGTGCTGCTGGTTTGAGTTGAAGTTTGGAGTTGGGTTTTGAGAGTTTGTGTGAAGAAGAAGATTGAGGAAGTGAAGATTTAATGGTGGATGAAGCTCTGACAGCCATCTCCATTGCCATACTCTAAACTCAGCTTCTTCTTTACTCAAGAAGAGAGAGTAAAGAGTGGAGAGTGGAGAAGAGTGGAGAGTGGTGGAGGAGTGGTCAGGTTGATTTTGGAGCTTATGTGTCTTTGTGATGGAATTTGAATGGTTTTAATTAAAAAGCAATTTTAGCCATTTGGATTTTCTATTGCCATGTGGGCATCAAGGATTTCATGGTTGGCAGAATTTGCAATTTGTAAGTGGAGCTCAAAATTGAGGATCTCTAGTCGATTTCGGGTTAAGTTACTATCGGGCTGATTAGTAGTAACTTATTTAATCATATCATTTCGCATTTCAAGTCAATGTTTTGATTGTTTACGGTAGTTAATTTGTATTCAAGTTCAATTTATCAAATTAGTTACCAAGTCGTAAGTCGCTTTGATTTGGATCACTAGTGAGCTTAATCAATGTCAAGTCATCAATGGAAGCTAATTCGTTGAAAGACCATGAAAAGTTTTGAGTTCCCCTCACACTAGAATTACGTGGACCATAATTGAAGTGTGAATCGATTGTGAGTGAAGCATCATGCTCTTTATGGTTGAATGACCATAATATAATTCACTATAGTGACATTGCCGAGTGACATGTCAATTCGAGTCAAGTAGAGTCTGGACTGAGTGGGACATTAACGGGTTGTGTCAGCCTCTAAGGTATCGATACATGAACAAATCGGGTCGGGTTGGGTTCAATGGATCACAATTTTGGATCCTATCGAGTTGGAACTCCTGTTTCACAGACTAGGTTTCTCAGACCAAATTCGCCAGCTCTGTAAGACTGGAACTGTCTAGACCACTGCAAGGCATCAAAGTGGAAGGACTGGACAAGGAACTCCAGCCTCCTGGTGAGGAATATTTCTGCTGTAAAGGCCACAGAATCTCACATTATAGGACTTTGCTATTAATAGGTACGACTGCTGAGTGCTGATTTCACCAAAACAGAAACAAGATCATTTATCCTCACATTTCCCATCTGCATCTGTACTTTTCACTCACTTTCAGTCAGAAAAATTCACCTGAAATTGGCCAAACTCCTCAAGCTTCATTCTGAAGCTAAATTTTTGGTATCAAAACAGCATGAGCAAACACATGAGAAAGTGAACATACATCTCGCAAAACCGAAGAGAAAAAAGCCAAAAGATTCTTCCAAATATGCATGTAAATGCTCAGGCCTGTGTGACCAAATTCGGCTTTGATGGCTAGGTATAGCACAAAGGAACATCAATATTCTGTACAAATCAACTAGCACCACAGAAGAAATAAAACATACTTCATCACTCTGATTGTTACCTACATTCTGCAGCAAAAGCAAAGCATCACAGTCACAGCATCACAGGAGAAACCAGGCAGAATTTCAGAAGTAATCTAGACATTTAAGAATAGAAGAATCTACTCTATAACACAGGTGATCTAAGAGTAAGACGCAACAGGGTCATGCATTACAATGTCTATTTCACAACAACATCTAAAATAACAGAACAAAAGCACAAGAGTAAAATATAGGACGTCTGAAATTGAAACAAAAGAAGGGCTTTAATGTAAAGTAAAGGGGACTGCAGGACAAAAAATCATATGCAGTCTACTGTAACAGACAGTTTACCAAAGAGAACTCTGAGTCTCTGACTGTCTTGTTTTAGAGAAAAATATCCGTGAGAAGCATCAGAAATACACAAGTGACCTTCAAAGATATCATCAAAAATGAAAATCCAAACTAAGATGTCGGATAAGATTGGCAACTGCATGATCATAATGGAACGAACTAGTTCCAAATTGAGCAGATTAAGAGTTCAATGTCACCAACATATGATTAATTGAATACAAGGAAGTACTCTATCAAACAAGGTGGAATTTACAACAAAACAGATCCTCAAGGTTTCCAGTTTCCCTACTAGAAGCAAAATCGTAGGAGACCTAATAATCGAAGATGGTTAGATGGAAGATTCGAATGTACTACATTACTTCGAACTATTACTCCTTCCATTCAAGACCAATCTTCTCGTTTTTTTTCGGTGATAATATTACCATAATTAGTCACCTCTAGACCAAATGAAACACACACTTGCCATGAGATTTCCGAATACTATTATTCACCATGTTAAACCAAAATCGAATAAAACAAACAACTTCTATCACAGAATTGTTCTTTCAAATGCGAGCATGGGCTTTCTAGCACATGAATAAGTGAAAAAATCACAAAATCAGGCATATGTTGATAGAAAAAATCACAAAATCACAATAAGTGACAAGCACAACAAGTCAGCAACAACAACAGCAACAACAGCAACAACAACTACTACTACTAATACTAATACTAGTAAACTACAGCAACAACAATAAGGGGGCGTCAGATGTACGCAACCTTTATCACATCAACTATAGTACATTCGTACCCCCTTGGTCGTTTTTAATTCTTTACGTTTAGCTTGAATTCCTCTCACATATCCATGCAATCCCACCCAAGCAAAACAATAGATTGCGTAAAAGGGAAGATAAAGATAATGAGTAGAGTTGAGCACTGGATGCAGAGGTTTATCGATCAATTGCTGCAATGACATTTCTATAAACATCAAATATTGTTCAGAAACAGATCGATGAACCGCTGCTTCCAGTGCTCTCAACCCATAATCATATAACTTCAACCACAATATTCATAAACAACAAATAAACAAACAGCCAATAATCTACAAACCCAGTACACAATCTGTATAAATAAACTATTTTTCTCAACAAAATTGATGATTATTGTAAATATAAACACAAACCCAGATCTCATAATCATATGGAGTGTGAAAATATATAAAGATATGACAATTAATTAAGAATCACACAAAGGTAAAACTAGAGTCAACCATGATAATAATCACAATATATCAATCATATGATAAAACTATGCTGGTAATAATCATACAATAATATAATCAGTGAGTAAAAAAAGGGATCAAATGTTGAATGAATTTATAGAGAAAGTTAAAGAGTAAAAAGAAGATGGAGGGAATATTATTAACCAAAAATACCAAATGGAAAGGAATCTGACTTTAAATTGAGGGGGTCATGTTCATGTACATAAGTTGCTGTTTCACGCTTTTTTCTGCTGTGCATAATTACCACATTAAAATATTACCTCATTTTTTTTTTTCCTGACATTGATGTCATTATCTTACCTTTCTAGTGTACCTCTGAATATTTTACCAACTTAATACCATTGCTGCTCTCTTTTTTGGGTTTTCCGACGGTTTTGTCCGAAATTCCAAATGACCTAAGAGTGTGTTTTGAAACAAGGATTTGAGAATCAAATTCAAATTTGACACAAATCTCATGTTTGGGAACTCAAGAATTTGAGAATTTGGATTTGTGTCAAATCCTTTG
>JBBYHQ010297510.1:0-20411 GCA_038382645.1 Spergularia azorica | reverse complement strand
TTGAATTCCACATTCTCAAATGATGGAATTGAAATGATTACAAATTTTCAAATCCTTGTTTCCAAACGCTACCTAAGGGTAATTAACTCACCGTCTAATTACGGTTTACGACCATCATTTAGGAGCTCATGAGTCATGAGTCGCAAGCATAGATACATGACACAGGAAAGAGAAAGGAAAATGATCGAGAAGACGTTCCTCTCATGGGTCCTAGATTATCAGCCATTGCAATTCGATATGTAGTAGACTAGTAGTCATTGGTACTTTGTCGCAGTCGAGCGAGGTACTACTACTACTACACATTGGATCTTATGTAATGACTGACGCACCGACGGTCCATCCGATTATTGCACTCCGATCCCTGCAAGCTAGTACAACTAAATTAAACATAGGCCAGTCATGCCACTTTTAAACATGAGACAAGTGAGAGTGACACATTGTATATGCCTATACATCATTGAACGACCATGGCATGTAAAACAATTCTAACTCATCATTAACTTCAAAGTGAAGCATGCACATTGGATCATCTATATATAAAAAGATTTTCGAAGTGGAAGTATATTGGTAACTTTTTTCATTCATTTTTCTTGCCTGATTTTCTTTAATTTCTTCTTCTACTACCACTACTACTATGCTAAGCTAGCTTCATTTGTAGGCATTTGTTCATCAGCTATTCCTGCCGTGGCCTTGCCATCCACAAGGAGCTTAGTGCCCGGAGCCGGTGGAAGTACTCGGCGATCGCCAGAAAACACCGAGCCGCTTGACGGGTCGTCAGAATTTGATGTAGCCGATGGAAGGTTTGGTGCCTCAAACTATCTGCCTGTAAGTCATATAATCATGCACCTTGTTAATAATTTCCAAGTAGGTGATACAAACTTAGCCAAAGACCATAAATAAAGCTCATGTTTAGCATGCTCACATTCTAGAATTTGTATGATTTTAAAAAATGCTACAACAAATGAAATAGAGCTTCTAGATGAAATGTAATAAACTCTACAACGACAAGATCAACCAGAATGACTTGTTCTAGATAACTGTGGCTAAATGATTAGTGCATACAACACGAACGATTCTACATACCATTTTACTTAAGATATACATCCATATACTTAGCTTTCACTTGCATTAAGCTTGCATTTTTCAATCAATTTCATTAACACCAATACTACTCATTGACATTTGTATCCCAAGGCCAAAATCAATTGAAGGAAAGCATTAAATATATTGAAAATAGAAAGAAAAAATGTCGGGCCTCAAATTGCAATGCAAGCCTCATCTTCTTGTTCGGTACTTCGGTTGAACTATCCACAACTCATTTTAGGGAATCATTATTGGGGTTTTCCATATGAGTTGACTATCTATACTCATCTCCTATTCTAAGTTGCACTAGTCATCATCATCCATAGGTTAGGTATTCGGTAGTTGTTGATTTGTCACCGTAGAATTGTACGCACAGTTAGTATCGTGTCAAACAGATCGATCGGGTAGGACATAATCTTATATATTTCTTTTAACGTGTAACTCGGACTAGAGATCTTTACTTCGTTACCAAATTCTAGTATTGGTCTATATGTCATTTTTTTGAGAGCCTAAGCTAAATGTCAATTACCCAGTAAAGTTTTCTTATTACAAAATGTGAACTTGACGTGAGGGAATCTCTGAGAAATTGCAAATTCATATTTGAGGACTGTTGAAATAACCTATGATTAACGAATAAAAATTACTATGTAGAAATCACTAGTAGAATAACGACAAGACTAAAAGATTGTTGAAATAACCTATGGTTTATTTGACTTTGAGTTAAATGGGTTGTTAGATTGTCAAAACGAGCATACGAATAATGGTAACACATACAAGTCGATTTTTCTGCCTCTTAGTCATGTTTGATGTGGTGTTTGTCGATCTACTCCCTCCAGAGGATTTAAGCTATCTAATTGGAAGCACTGAAGCGAGACTCAACTGACTTAGTTACTTATCTTGATTTAGAATTTTGAAAAAGTAGCAATGTATATAAAGTCATTTGAAAGAGTACACTGTCTTACTTGTATGATTCTACTTCACTCAAATTCGGACTGAACCAGATAATGAAAAGGAAATGTCAAGCTATCAATTAGAAATGTCTTATTAACATCCTTCTTGTGGAAAAAGGTCTAATTACTAAGATAAGTAAAACACACTCCACAAACCACGTATGATACTTACCATCAAGATGTTGACAACAAATTCAACGTATAGAAACCACATTTGCTGAAAGTTGCTTTGCAACCCATAATCAGTGAAAAAAACCTATGCATCAATTTTCTTGTAATGTACAATATAAGTTGATAGAAATCACGGGTTGGTTTCAAGCCCTTTGAATATGAGGTCCATGTTCATTTTTCTTTTCTATTGTAAACCAACTCCACATTATTGCATTTTCATCACCTAAGCAAGAATACGTACTCGTAATAATTCTAATTTTCGCAAAAGAAGCACACCGAAATTTTCTTTTAGTCTTCTTGTTATTCAACAACTGCTTCCTTTTTTTTTTTGTATCCTTATACTTTTACAACAACTATGTAAAACGTATATCGACAAGTCTAATGACTAATCTTATCACGCAATAGTTGATTTCATAGAAGCTAGTAATAGACTCATGCATAATACTAGACTAACATACATTCCTATCATTATAAGTCTACACACCACTAATAACACCCTAAATTAGAAACTTGAGTGATAAATTTCATCAAAAATAAAGTAGACAAAGGATGAAGAAAGTAGAAAAGAGAGATAAATGTGAGAGAAAGGAGTAAAAAAAAAGAAGAGTGAAAAGGAAGGAAGTAATGGGAGAAAGAAAGGATGGGCCATAAGAAGTGAAGTCAAGCGGTTATGACCCTGACATCATGCAAAATGGGCCTAAAGAGATCTTCCGATGTTGATATTATATGGTGGGCCACCGAACCCACTTTCTTCGGGTTCCAACTTCCCAATATCTTATGGTCCGAATGTTAACATTTATTACTCGCGTGACTATTCCTTCACCTTTTCCCCATAAAACGGTTTGTACCTTTTCTTTTTCTTTTTTTTCTTTTTTTTGAGAGGAGGTTTGTACCTTTTCTTACTCGTTCTCTTTTCTTTTTTTCTTCCTGAATCTTGCTAATAACATAAACCACTTTTGCAACTTGGTTATGGTTGATCTATCTATAGGTTGATCGGCGACATTATCGATTGAGCTAGTTTAAGTATGCTTCGTAATTTAATATTGATATTTTGTTATGATTTATGTGAAACTGTATAGAAGATGTGGTGATAGTGAACATAATTCGATCTCTTTCTTTACAACAAAAGAGTTAGTGGTTGTTTGTGCAATTCTTAGTTTGGTAGTAAAAACAATGCCTTTGATATTCAAATCTTGTGGTACTTGATTTGTATTTGTGTTCATTATGACAACATTGATTAGCAAAGTGCATTGTTTATAATTAATGATTAATGTGGAAATGAAGTTAATTAGTAGGTGGTAGCTTACATTAGGTTCAAAATGCTCCATTTGTATACTATCCATTTGAGTTTGTTTTCATATTTGGTTATTCTAATCTTTTGTCAAATAGATCACTAGCTACTTGATGCGCATTTTGACTCAATGGTTGTTTTAACAAATTAGACATGAATTCCAGTTTCCTAGGAATTGAATAACTATGTTGTCGATGGAATTAGAATACAAAACGTAGAACTATTTCGAATTTTTCAAATCCTCCAAAATGGAGGAAGCTACTTGCTTAGCCCCCCTCACCCCCTAACTATAATTGAAAATTGCATAAATACATCTATTATTTCAAGGATTCAACCAAACATATTTTGCCAATTCTAAACTACAAGGTGAAGAGGCCAGCCTTTTGTCGATGAACTTAATTAAATGGTCAATAAGAGCAAAATTAGGAAATAGCTTTGCTAGTAATACTTTTATTTACAAGGAAAAAACAACTTAGACATTGTTTTTCTAATTGTCATTGTCAAATGCCAAATGGACCTATAGATGTTCCTACATTCTTCCTGACTCAAACAAAAAAAGTAATTAAATTAGCCTACTAACTAACTAAATGGTCCTCAAACTAATTACATTAGTAGTTGATATCAAATCCAATCAACTCCAATCATTAATAATTAATTAAACTCAAACAAATGTACAAGTTCAAAAAGTTGGTTTACTGAACATTAATTAAACAACATTACTAATATAATTAAGCATGGAGCTGTCAATATGCTAATGTCCCACTCTAACCATATCACTAGGGTTTATTATTAATCTTAATCTACCCCATAATCTAAGGGTCTATTTCATAACAATTACTGTATAAAAAGGACATTCATTCTTTTATTATTGATTATTTTGTGCCACTCTTGTAGTAGGTTATCTGATTATTGGAGTAGGTTTTCCAACCATATTAGCAGGTCTTTGATTTCTTTACTTCTATTTTTATTTGGTCCCACATAAGTTCCTAATTTAAGCAACCTCTGCTTCTAAAAATGTAGCTTCATCTATTATTAGTACAATATTATTGGATGCATTATTGTGTAAACTCTTACATAACACAATTATTATTGTTCATTTTTTCATGAGAATGGTAGGCTACTAATTATTACATCCTTTAAGAATCTAGCTAGTCTTGTACTACTTCAAAATGTGTCTCAAGAATTTCTAATATTCTTTCATGTGTTTTTCATGGTTGAAGTTTTGAAGAGTTGAGGACTACATACTTTTTTCCTTTACCTTGTAGAAATTCTGTACAATTGATCACTTTGTCATTTCATTATATCCCAATCATTATCAAAGACCAAATTGACTTGTTGTAACAATAACTTACAAGAGCTAGCTAGGAACTACTTAAGATCGTCTTATCAGGCCAACTCATTCTAAGCTCAAATCAAGACCAACGACGAGCAAGTCTAAGATTTTTCTTTTACCTAAACTTATGTGAACTAGTGAAGTCACAATTTATCATCAAGGCTAATTATCTAAGGGCCTAATTGCACAAATCTACTGAAAGACATTAGTAACCTCATTGCATATATGAGTAAATTAAATCACTTGTATGTGCATGCTAAAATGTAGCATACCTGTCTTACAAAGTTCTCCATGGTAGAGAGCTTGTTCATGGCAAGAGCCATCTGCCCCATGTAATTAGCCATATTCGGAGGGCAGGTCAAGGGGTCTGAGGCAATCACGTCCGAGAGAGACTGGTGCAACACATCTAGCCCTTGGGATAGAGCCTCTTCAGCCTCATGCGTAGTTTGTTGTAAACCGCATATGCTCATTAGTTGTTGCTCAGTCAATGGTTCGATTTGGTGCAAAATTATCTACCAAAAAAAGAAAAAAACACAATTAACACAATTTCAATTTAATTTTAATTTCAATGAATTGTACAACCCAGAGAAATTCCAACAATTAGTACAATCGTTTGGTAAATAAAGTGTCAGAAAATCAAATAATTAAACTTAACTAGAAACCAAAAAATGAGATGAAAAATGGGTCCAAAGAATCAAGAGCATATGAGGCGGAGAATATTTACTAGCCAGTTGCCAGAGCCGTGCAAGTTTGGCTATTTTCATGTATGGTACTCAACATATGATGCTCGATCTTCTTTTAGAAGTAACAGACACAACTTTAGGGTTCAGGCCAAACTATCACCTAATTTTTCCTCTTTTTTTGGTAACTTCGCCCAAGATTCCTGCTTTCTTCTTTTCTCTTGAAAAATTCTGTATGTAAAAATCCCTAGCTCTAAGACAAATTTTAGAATTCCAACAGAACTTGTCTCGTTCTATGATATGATCTTCCTCTCTTTAACTTTTATTACATTGGATCGGAATCATCATCGGATCGTCTATTGTTATATCCTAATCGTCTATTCCCGGACCCTTCTGTCACGCACATAGATGTGTTTTAAAAAAAACTTATTATTGAGAGATATAAGGATTAGAACTCGGGACAACTCAAACTTGACTTTTGTGAACCCCACAATGAAATAGTACTGTAGCTTAGGTAAAAGGTGCACACTTACACCGTATTATTGAAAGAATAGACACTTGGTAATGTTACGGGGCAAATCAAAGGATAAAAGGATTACAACCCGAGACAACCCCAACTCACTTTTCCGACCCCCGCAAGGCCATAATAATGGAGAAAGTAGCTATATAATAGCAAGGTAAAAAGTGCACACCAAATTAAAAAGACTTGAAACAAAAGTAACAGTGTTTTTTAGCTAGGGTTTTCTGTTACATGTGTGAATGTTAGAGAGTGAGGTACGTTAAAATAACCAGGTATATGATTAATTAGTAAAATTACTACCTTGATGAGCTCAGATGGCCGGAATCCACCTAACCACATGAAGCAACGCTCAGCAGGAGTCTTCCACATACCGGAAACGAGGTGGAAGACGTCGGTTTTCGCCACCATGCCCTTCAAGTTCATCACCACATCATAATGGCCTAAGCAATTGTCCACATACATTTTGAGCTCATTCTCTTGTAAATGTTCTTGCACTGCTGCCCGTAGCTCGCAGGTCAGCCGGTGGTGCTCTTCTAGCCACCTTGTGTACTCCAAGTCAAACATCGCGGCATCTATATAACAAAAATCGCAATGTGAGCTCGTTTTTTATCGTCTCATGATTAGACCCGTAGTATTGTACGTCCAAACAAATATCGACTAACTTATGTCATTGACAAATTCAGTGGTACTGTTCCTAGCTAAGTCCTGTACGTATGACTGGATACATTTTTTAGTGCTGAAAGGGTACATTCTCATACTATTAATTAGTTAGTATAAAGATAAACATATACACAACTTGTATGTTAATTATGTCTTAATATAACTTGTACGTATAACTAAAAAACATTGAACCATTATTAAATTATTACTACCTGAGCTGATGTTTGTAACACCAACTGGCATCCCTTGGTCTCCGCCAGCGCCGCCACCAATTACACCTCCTCCGAATAGTATACCCTTTAAAAAATTAAGTTAATATAACAATCTGACATTTAATTAAGTTAACGATCAAAAAGAACGGAAAGAGTGATTCCGTACGTAAAATTATACAACTTACTTGAGCTCTAGCTCTTTGAAGTTCCTGCTCCAATTGTGCAAGTCTAATCCTACTTGATTCTAACTGCTGAACGTAAGCCTGGAAGAATTTTGACAAAGACAAATTAAAACATTTGTTTAATTATGAGAAAAAAAGTACACCGTCTGAAAATGATGATAATATATTGTAGTACAGCTGAATAAGAAAGCTTAACAAACAGTAATGACTAATTACATTAGATTAATAATTTAATAGTAATATATAAGACATGTTGACATAAAAACCTATGAAAAATATACTAGTAAGTAGCATTGACTAACCTTTTTTCTAAGCCTGCTTTTCCTTGCTGCCTCTCTATTCTGAGCAAGTCTTCTCAGTGTCTGCTCATGACAACCAAATAATGTTACAATTTTTCGTTAATTACTTGTCAAATGTTAAAGATCCAATGATATTCAGTAACATCAACGAGTAACGGCCCTAACCTTAGGGTCGGGTGTCTTAGGCCCTTCTTGTTCCGAGCTTGATGTTGGACCTTTGCGAATCCCTTCACGCTACTCACAACATTTTGAAGTCAATCAAAAACCATTATCAACTAATTAAACTAACTAATCAACATTTTTATTAATACCACTTTGATATATTAATTTAGGATAAGGGTGAAAGTGATCTCTAATTTGAATTAAAATCAAAATAATTTTGACTTGTACATATATTATGATTAATAATGTAGGGAGATTGCTTACCTTGATAGACTTGGACTGTTCAGCAGGAGCAGCTTCATTTTGATTCTTATTATGTTTATTATTAATAGCACTGTTGTTGTTGGACAACTCCATTGTTGGCGGCTGCTCCGACGGTCGTTTCGAACCACTACTCATTGACTGATGACCACCTCCGCCACCACCACCTCCTACTCCCGAGTTAGCCTACATGACAACCACCAAAAAATTAATTTATTTTTCGTAATATGGACATAATAATGATCTACATACCAACATCCTAATAATAAACAACTGAATTATCAGTTATACTAACTTTAATTGGTAGCTAAACTTGAAGAAGAAGATTGTTAAAAATAACTTAATTGATTAAGCAACCACATAACGGATTAGGTGTACCGTGTACGTACATGAAGTTGTTAAACCTAGTCAAAATTATCGATAACGAAAATGATTAGGGAAATTTAATGAATACCATTAATTAAAATTAAATACCTTGAAGGATGGTTCAACATGCATAGGTTGAGAAGGGAAAATGTTAAGAGTTGGTGGCCTCATTCCACCACCTCCATCTCCGGGTGACGACGATGATGATTTATGATCTTCTGCACGAAATTCAACAAATCGATCAATCAATCAATCAATCGAAAGCTAATCATATCGAAAATTATTGAAAGGATGATGATAAAGACTCGACTTGAAGTTTAAGCTAAGTTATAGCTAGCCAGCTATAGAGAGAGGAATGATGAGAGAAAATAATGAGCTAAGTATAGTGAAAGAAGAGGAAGAACAAGAGTGTATGGGGGTAAAGTAGGCATGCATTTGGAGCTAATTTCTGACATACATATCAGATAAAGAGAGGGAAACAAACAAATACCCTTTTTCACTCATCATCATCAGAATAAACACTTCAAATTTCTATGAAAAAAATTCCAAAAAGAAAAAAAAAATCAAGTACAAGATGATTATTATTATTATTATTATTATTATTATTATTGGCTTATAATTATTTGATCTGATGATTTGGTCAAAAAGTGAACAAGTACGGTAGATTTTTCATCAGAGTTTTCTGAATTCTGATCATCATGCTTTTCATATGATATATGACCCTCAATTATCACTTCTTCTTCACAGAATCTTCTCCTGCAAGACTGATTTCTTCCCAAAAACAAAAAAAAAATGAAAAAAAAATATATACAAACAAATAAATTTACAAAAAAAAAAAAAAAAGAGTTTAAATTAGAAAAAAAGAAAAGAAAAGAGCTCACGTCGTTCATGATCTGTTTGTCCATCAAGATAAAGAAAAAGAGCTTGATCTAGCTCTCCTAGGTCATACGCTCCTGTTGCTGTACTTGTACTACTCTCTTTGTTGTTATTGTTACTTCCACCTCCCGGCCTATACAAATGAAAACAAAATGTCAAAAAACGATACAATCGTGTTTTTGGTACATATATAAGCGAGCAGCTAATGTTTATTGGGTGTAAGAGCTCTTTTTGCGGGTTTTATTTGCCGTGTACATATTGATATAGATATATGTGTGTTTAATTTACATGAATGAAGGAGAAGATTGCATCATGCTGAAAGAAATATTCTGCTGATGTTGTTGTTGTTGTTGTTGTTGTTGATGATGATGATGATGCTGTTGTTGTTGTTGATGATGATGATGAGGAAGCTGATTTTGCTGATGTTGGAAGAAAGACAATTGTTGTTGTTGTTGATGATGATCCAAGTCTACGGGTTTCGAACTCGAAATCGAAGTATTAATATTATTAATATTGTGCATACTATTACTAGTAGAAGTACTAGTAGAAGCCATGAATAATGATGGAGCTGATGAAGTGGTTGTTGCTGTAAACTGATGCTTCATTTCTTGTTCAGCTGGTTCAATACCTTCTAAAAAACCCATCAACATATAGTAGTATGAATATGTTGGGTTGAGAGAGAAAAAAATATGAAGAGAGAGAAAGAGCAAAGAGAGGGTTGTTTTGTGTGTGTATGTATGAGTCGGTTTGAATTGGAAAATGTGATTGATAACGAGGATAAAATGGAAAAAAAGCTGGAATTGAATTCAATGCTAAAGAAACAAATGACAACAACTTTTATTTTCTCTACTTCATTAGTTTTTATATGTATTATTGTTCGATTTTCGGTTTTAACAATTTTTTAGTGCGTTTATTTCTCGTCCTAGTATTAGATTATACAATACACGATAGGTGTCGCTCGGTTAGTTACTCAGCTCGTCGGATTGTTTTAGTAAATTCAGAATCATTTTGGAATTAAGGCTCGTAATTTGGACTTTTTGTGCGATGTTTATGAGATTTAAGAAAAGATAGTGTACCCGAGTTCGAACCGGGATTTGGAGAAGGGGCAGGGGCTGCTGGAATATTGGTTCATTATTGTCTGAGAGAGCTAGTTTGCGAGAAAACATTGTTTAGGTACTGAAAATTTGCTCCTTTTTTTAATGGGTAAGACGTAACTACTTAGGGGACTTAATTATTGTGGCTTTTAGTATTTGTTTTGGGGTTTGTCACGTTATATATCAAGAGTTATCAAATGTAAAGCGTGACTATAGTCTATAGTAGTTGCTGAAATTTAGTACGTTGGATCTTAATATGGTGAAAATGTAAAAGCAATGATAATATTAGTCATTTGTTTGATTTGGTTTAATATACATGGTAAATCTTTGACGATCCCATCATCAACGTAACATTTCCCTCATTTTCTTATAAGGGATGAAATAGTCCAAAGTAGTAAGCAATTATAATATGGACATATAAACAACATGGTAAATATCAAAATATGGTGTTTATGTGATTATATGATCAAGTAAATCTTCGCGTACACGATCAAGAGATCAATGTGAGATCGTATATGCTTTTGTATAGGGGTTAATATTAGAGATTTTTAGTATATATAGGCACCGTATCACCAAAAGTATAAGGTGACTGGCATTAAACACGCATTAACATGGTCGAATAAAGGCTACCTCACCGAACACGTAAAAAAAGTGCTGAAAAATAACTTGTTTATGTGTAGATGTGTAATGTGCATTTTGAAAAGTTATGTGCTTTTTATGACTTTAGGTTTGGTTAGTAACTTCAAAGCGTATCATAGTTGAGGAGATTCATGATTTCTGATTTCTAATATATAAAAAGGTTTCGTTTCTTTTAAACTATCTTCGACGTAGAAAACTTCACTCAATACAATGGAAACAAAATTAGTAAATATTAAGCTTCATGTACTTTGTATAGAGTTGACTACTCCATTTCCTAAAGATAGTAGTGTGGGATTGACTTTTTAACTCTAGCTATAAACATAAAAATATAACACAAAGTAAATTTGTTAAATACTCAAGTTAATTACGATTTACGAACCAATTAATAATACATATTTATTTGAACATTTCTAGTTAATTACGAACCAAATAATACATATTTATCTGAATATTATTATTGTTGTTTAGGAATGATACATGACTACATGAGTGTGTGAATGTTACATGATTCTGTCTCTGACATAATTTGAATTGTAATATAATTTAATTTATGTCCAAACCCGTAAACCTTACGGGAAAAAGTTATTCAGAAAAGAAAACGAGATATGGAAAGAAATATGAAAAATATTAAGGTTCCGAGTTCCGACTATTAAAATTCAGCAACTCGCTTATATTTCCTCTTGCACGACCATAACTCAAGTTTCTTTGAAATAAAAGATACGGAGTAAATATAATTCAAAGGAGTACCGTAACTAGGTGGAGTGTCAATAATCCAAGCCACAATAAATTATGCTTTTCCCAATTTTCCTCTTTTCACTCTGCTTTCTTTATCTGGGTTGGACTGATAAGTGGGCATCTCACATACATATATATGTTGATGTCAAATTTGATTAGGCCTGGCTATTTCAAGCCCGGTTTCACCACTCGACCCGTTTAAATTGGTCGGGTCTCAACCAGTAAATATTTTCTTGCATATAAATAGTGAATTAAATCAGTCAAAATAAAATCAAACATTTTTCGAAAGAAATCCTGAAATTATGATATTGTCACCCAGGAAAGAACCGGACATGAACATGATATATATAGATCAATACTAGGTTAAAACAAAACACAGATGTCCCCAAATTCTCACTTTCTCTCTCCTCCATCTCTCTCCTCCTGCATGCGCTGCTGAGTTTGATCAACTGGTATGCTACATCTCTTACTTTTTCATAATTAGGGCTTTTTTTTAGCTTTTTTTTTGTTGATTAATTAGGGCTTTTTTGTGGGTTTAATGATAATTCAATCTTGTTTGTACTAAAGTTGGAGACTTTCATGTCTTAATCATATATATAATCAAATTCATGAACTGGGTAATTTTTTTATTTTGAAAATTTGGCTTGTGGAGGAAGTTATAGGTGCCCTGCCACTTAAAGTTTCCATCTTTTTAACGAATTAATCGATGAAAGATTGAAACTTTTGAATGTTTATGTTTGTGTGTGTTAATTAGTGTGTGTGTTAGAATTAGAGGTTTGATTTTGATGTTAAAGGGGGTTAGAATTTGGTTAAATTGGTAAAAATAATAATAATCAGACTAAAGGGAATGTGTTACTTGCTGTGGTAGAGTGGCAAATGGGTGCTCCGAAGCAGAAGTGGACTGCCGAAGAAGAAGCGGCCCTGAAAGCCGGGGTTCTTAAACATGGGTCTGGAAAATGGCGCACTATACTTAAAGATCCTGAATTTAGTGGGATCTTGTACTTACGATCCAATGTCGATTTAAAGGTAATGCCTTTCTTCATTTATATGAGGATTTGGTTTCACCTGTGATGTGGTAATGCTGCTAGGATTCGTCATTCGTCACCTAAATGCTCTGAAAATGTTAAATTTCGGTATGCCCTAGTTGTTAGTGTATCAGTATCATGTCATATCTAAGTGTTTACGCTTTACAGGAGCCGCGGAGGGTAGCATTGGGGGATGAAGGGTTTAGATTCTATTTCTTAGTTTGGTCTTTTTACCTTTGTCCTTAAAACTGGGGCTCCTTTTGTGTGTTTCATTGTTCAGGACAAGTGGCGAAACATATGTGTGATGCCGAACGGGATAGGGTCCAGGGAAAAATTCAAGGTGCCTCTTAAAAGGGTGCCTGGTGCACAGTCAACTTCAGTTAAGCAAGAAGAGAACCCTACAAGTGTTAGTGATAGCCCTCAGAGTGATGAAGAGAGTCCTGATGCCAAGGCTCTTGTTGCTTCTAGTGCTCCTGCGCCGAGTTCATCTGCGCCCAAAAGATCTGTTGTAAGGTTTGACCTCCACGTTATTAAGCTACGCGGTGCCAATTGAATTCAAATCACCTCTTACTTTAGCTATTATGTTCATGTGTTGGTTATCCATGACAAACCAGTCAGTTGTTTGGGTCTTTGTAGGTTGGACAACCTTATATTGGAAGCTATAACCAACCTGAAGGAACCCGGTGGCTCTAATAGATCTTCTATTGCTGCATACATAGAGGTAATATTTCTTTTGTCTTCAGGTTGTGCTTGCCCTGAGCTTGATACAAGTTCTGTCATATGTTACTTACTAATTCAATATTCAAACCTGTTTTCCTTGATGGGATAGCTATTGCATAGAACAGTTCATCGTCTTTAGGAAGCATGTTAGGCACAAGTTATTAATTTCTGTGCGCGACTGACTTCTTATCTTTCCGTTCTACGTCAAACTTCTACTCTTTAACTGCTACTTTTTTAGCTAGAATGTGTTCTTGTTGCTTTTTTGCGTTCAAAATTCAATCCTATACTACATCACTCCGGGAATCCGTTTGATTGCATGCAAATATAGTGCCATACCAAAGCGACTTGTTTAATTTATCTTTTATGTCGCCTGTTTTTTGTGATGTTATCTCTTACCTCATCAGCCTTTGAGGGAGACGGGAGCAATCAAAATTCTTGGTTGAATAAATTCTCTCTTGTTGGTTAAATACTTACCATATTGATCGTGCTAGTTTAGGACAGATAGATGTGCTTGGTGACGTAGATTTTGTGGATGAAATTTTCTCCGATATCAAGTGTGGAAGTAATAGATAGAATATTTAGGGGAATCTATGAAGATAGAATAAGTCTCAATAGAGGAATCAATGTTTTACTATCAATCACAAGTTTCAGTTGGGCTTAGTATTCAATTATTCAGGCCGGACGTTATGATCAAGGATTACTTTATAAATATAAATTTCCATTTGCTTCAGATGAAACATCATTCAAATACAAATTCACTATCTTCCCACAAATTTGTGAATGATATAGAGAGGTGTTATTCGTTGCCCATCCTTTTATTTATATCGCCCACTATATTTCCACAATACCCCTCTTAAATTTAAATATTTCCATTGACATAATACCAATTTGATTCTCATTATTGTGTAAAAGAATATAACTCATCCCACTCCCTAATCTACAGCATCTCTCTCACGCCTAATTCAGAGTTCAAATCACTCAATCTTCCAACTCCCACCTTTCCTAACAACCACAAACAGTTACCCTCCAACTATACACCGTTGTTGTCGCAGACACCATACGGCGTAGGCGACTTCGGCTACTTTAGGAGACCAAATGCTTATCACAGATTATTATCAACAATAATCAACACACTAACATTGTGATCCTATGATAAGATTCCGATGCAATTAGACGATCAGATTGATGCTCTATCATCTGGGTTCAAAGCAAAGGACGTGATGAATTACCTTTGTTCGTCACAATGTTGGTAACGTTAGTGTTGAGAATTGTAGTGGTGGTTGTAGCGGACAGCGGTGGTGGCGGAGAATGTTGTGGTGGAGGAACCAGAGAAGAGTTGTTTTCATGATATAAGTCATTGGGGATTAGAAATGAGGATGGACAAGAGATTGTCTGAGTAATTCACGGAAAGTCCTCAACAATACAAGATAAAAGTAACTCAAGGAAAGAAGGGTGTAATTGGAAAAAGTAGTTAAATATTGGGCGATGGTAGTCAAACATGGGCGACAAATAGCTCTAAATAGGATGCACTTTTTGTAATTGTCTGTAGATCATATCATACTGTTTTTAGATCTTCGAGTTATCACTGAAATTTCAAGAGGAGAGGGAAGGATACGTCTATAGATCAGATCATTTACATTTTGCTTGCAAGTAGTGGTTGAAGAGTCCACATGCGTGGGTCCCGGGGATCTTCACACAAGACAAAAGACTAGTATTCTGGTTTCGTGAGGGCTGAGGCTAATATCTTACTTATTATGAACGATTATTGGGCCTTAACCATTATCTTAAGCTTTTGGTTGGAGTGATTCAGCATAATCGGTTAAGGCCCAAATAATCGTTTTCATACCGTACCACTGTTGACCTTGGGGAACCTACATATTTATTCGTGTTGCAATGTCACTCAAGTAATGTTACAAAATTACAGAAAACGCTGAATAGTGGCTTACTTCTGATCTGTTCTAGGATCTTATACCAAATATTTGTGTTAGGATCCTCTAGAGTTGATTTTCAACTCTACTTGGTAGAGTTTGCCTAAAAAGGCAAGAATAAATTTTTTAACAATTTATTTGTGACCCTTAAAATTCTTTTTATTTTGTCTTATCACTTGTTTTGGTAAACTCCACCAACTCTACATAAAAGAAACTCTAGAGGATCCTTTTTGATCTCCACTTAGTTGTTTAAAAGGGAAATTTGCAAAACCATGCTTATTAAGTTTCAAATTTTGCGAAGACATAACTTCTAGTAAAATCTTTTTGGTCAAACCGTACCTAATAAGACTACATTTTTTGCAAAACCGTACCAAGCTCGTTGTGTGGTGAGTCGGTTTACCTCGGCCGAGTATGACCCAGCCCCAAAATTTATTCTCATCTAATTCCCTCTCATTTGGCCTGAGAATTCCGTTTATCCTCAATTATTCCCCAATTTAATCACTTCCCTAATATTCCCCGATACTTCCTTTGATTCTTTCCCAACTTTCCCCATTTATTCGATTTTCCCCAACACCAAATCTGCTAATTTTCCCTCAATCCCCCCTTTCCTCATGATTTAATTCCCTTATAATTACCCCAACTTTCCTATTAATCCCAACATGTCTTAAGTTCATCATTTTCGAGATCTTCTTGCCTATGAGTGCTCACATCTCCCCAAGACGAGATATTCCAACAACTACGTTTACTTGTGCACAAGCCTTTTTAAAGGTGTGTGAAAAGTTTTGAGGTAAGTCTCTTGTCAATGGTAGTCAATTTGTTTGTTGTAGAAGGAACTTGGATTTTTGTTATGGGTATGAGTGATTTGAAAGTGGATTTTGAGGGGTAAAGGTCGAATCTTTTTTTATGGTTTGCGATTGTGCTAGGGTTAGGATAGCGGATTGAGTTCGGTCATGGTGTTTTTGTTGAAATTTGTGAGGGAAATTGAACGAAAAAGGGGAGATTGGGGATAAAATATGGATACTTAGAAAATTGAAGGGAAATTGGTGGGGGGGGGGTGTCAGGGGAATGACAAATTTGGGAAAATAATGGAGAAAATATCGAGAAAATTGGGAGGAAAATCACCATAAAGATATTATTAGGGTGCGTTATGCTTGCCGGAAGTGAGTTAACACGCCGGAAAAACGATTTTGTATGGCTTTGCAAAAACATCGTCTTATTAGGTTTGGTTTGACCAAAAAGTTTTTATTAGGTATGTCTTTGCAAAATTTGAAACTTAATATGGTTTCACAAAAAATCCTATGTAAAATCACTTTTCCAACTACGACGGTTGATGAGAATTTGATGTGCTCTTGTAGTGGTTGTCTCAGGTATCCTACATGTTCTTATCCTAGATTGTAGAATTGGCTATTATGTCCTAATGCTAGATACCTGCTATATGCTTGCACGGTTGGTGTCCATACATGTAGTGCGACTTCTCCTTCAGCTCCTGGCATCTGCACTGCTACATTCGGAGGATTCTTAACACGACTTAGTAATTTACTCAATGAAATAAAAAGAATTGCAGTGTACAGTTATACAACGGTCTTTACTTGTAAAAAAGAAAAAACTAATAATAGTGTCTACCCTGTTACAAGGCTTTGTGGGGTTGTCTTTAATGATGTGAAGTGTGATTTGTGTACGTTTTAGCGTGAGTCATCTTCTGCAGACTGCTTGACTACCTGCTTTATCCCATCCTTAATTTGTTCGCCGATGCCTAAAAACTCTTTGCTATTATGATAAAAGTTTCTTTTAGGTGTTAAATTATTACATTTTCGTTATGGTAGATATTTGGAGTTGAGTGCATATATCGTATGCTTTTTCTTGGAGTCTTTTCTTTCTTTTGATAATCTTTTATAGCTTCCCAGTTTTGCTACCTATTGCATTGTTAAATTTGAATCTTGGTGCTTTTAATTCATAGGAGCAATACTGGGCACCTCCAGATTTCAAAAGGGTATTGTCTGCAAAATTGAAGTTCTTAACATCAACTGGAAAGCTTATCAAGGTAAGTAGAAAGTATTTTTATGTAGAACTCAGCCTCTTTATTATATACATTTCTCTATATATATTTAGTTTATGGAGGGGTGGTGGCCAGTATTATCAAGAAATTCTTTCCGTGTTTACTGCTTTTTTCATAGTTCTGTCATCTGTGTATTTGCTAATATGAATATAGAACTACATATTTTTATCTTTTGGCTATATAGAACCACCGAATAGAAAAGAAACTCAAACCTTTGTGGATCGCGAGATTTGACATAATATGTTGATTTATGTGCAAGCTCAATTATTATGTCTATCAACTCTCAAGGAAGGGTTGTTTTATTTTAGCTACCTGTTGAACATAGCCTATTCTAATAATGCTGTTAGTAGACGTCAAATGATGTGGACATTTTCTTTTTTGTTCAGCTGCTCTTTCTTATCAGTTACAAGCTTTTCTGCAAAGCATTATTGGTACTTAACATAGTTAACAATCGCACTGAAATAAGGAGTGGACCTGACGGCAATCTGTGTAAGGATGAGTGATTGCTTAAGATAAATGTAGGATTTAAAGAAACTTGTAGGATATAGTAAGTGCCATGCAGACTTCAATATCTGGACTGCAGCGAGTGAACATTTATATAAGGAAAATAACCATTTGAAAGGGGAGAGATTTCTTGCTGACATCCGTGTCGATCGTCACTAAACTAAACGGTTTTTTTTTGTTTTGTTTTTGTCATCCTAATTTAAGACGTGTTTCACTTTCATTTAGGTCGCTGAGTTTAATATAAATCAATACCGTGTGTTGCAATTTGCAAATGTGCTCTGGAGAAAACTAGGAACTCACGGTTATTGAAACTTCTTTTTTATTTGTGGGTAAATTCATCTCTTTGATGAGGTCTTGTGCGTATAATAGGTCATTCATAAGTACCATGAGTGTTGGCGCGTGTTTTGTAGATTGTCTTTAATATCTATCTTTCAGGTCAAACGGTGCTATCAAATTCCGCCATATCCTGCTCTAACAGAGAAGAAGAGAAATCTTCCTACGGTTCGAGTGATGACCCAAGAAAGCAGGCAGTTGAACTTCCCAAAGATAGATAGGGAGGATTTAAATATGCTTAAATCCCAGATTGATCTAGAGCTTGCGAAAATCAGGAGCATGACCCCTGAAGAGGCAGCTGCAGCTGCAGCTCGTGCTGTTGCAGAGGCAGAGGCTGCTATGTTATTAGCTGAAGAAGCTGCAAGGGAGGCAGATGAAGCAGAAGCAGATGCGGAGGCTGCTCAACAATTTGCAGCAGCTGCTACCAAGATGCTCAGAGGAAGAAGCATGCCTAAAACGGTTAGATGACAATCCTTGCATATACTACAAACGTATTGTCAGTATGAGTTATCTTGGTCTTGGCTGGAATTAGATACACCTAAGTCCTGGAATTGTTTTCTGTTGAGTAGGGTAACCAGGAGAGTGAGATTAGGCTTTTTCTGACTTGGGTCAATATCTTTGAAACTTTGGAAACCTGATCCACACTGAGATCTGAATATGGTTGGTCATCCATCTCAGAATGAAGAGTCTTATAACATTTTCCTTGGAGTCATTGTATTTTGTATTTTAGGGTTTACATGATTTTTCCTTCATTTTCCCTTGGTGATTGGACATTAGATGATGCCCTTGTTTGTAGAAGAATATGTCAATTTGTCACAGTGCCAATTTATTCGAGATGAAGTCTTTTCTTTTAAAACCACAAGGCAGTGGACTGTGGTGTAACTTTAATTGAGCATCAAATTATTAAAAGCCTGGTCTGCTGGTTCAAGCAATGTCTGTTGTCCTAACTTTGACCTTGCCACAACAACGCCAAAAAAAAAATGTTGTTGGCTCAGCAGCCTTAAATACATGTCAAACTGCTGTTTGCTTTACCGCTTAATATTATTAATGCAAGGAGATTTTCTTTTGGAGGTTGTGGGAACAGTGGGGCGTATTCTATGATCTTTACCGGATAAGTACTCCCCCTCCGTTCCTAAATTGTTTAGGGATCATAACTTTATTTCTTTTCGTCCACTTATTGACTGCAAATGTTTGATGTACTTTTCACTTGAATACCTTAACATAAGCTTGTTGCTGGTTTTTGCAGATGATGCGTGCTTGATATCAGGCTCTTGAGAGCTAAAATAGGTCGACATTCCATATACAATAAACTGGACGTAGACGGACTCATGTCTGGCATGATCTTGCTGTAAATACATCTCTAAAAGGCGATTTTGGTATCTGTGTGGATACTTATGTACACCAGCATTTGTAATAGGATCTGCTCTTGTTCTCCCTTAGCTGTTTTAGACAGGAGAGATAGGGGAACCTGTAGTTCGTCTGCATTTTCTGTGGTAACTTAAGTAGTAATATGTAAGTTAACAGAAAATTGTATTACTTCTGCTGTAAACTGTAGAATAGTTCGTTTTCTTTTAGAGATTTGTCATGGGGATAATATTGCGGACTGTAAGGTGATAATCGAAAAGACTTGTATGAAATATCTGAATCAGAAGATACTGCTGATAAATTTGTCCAGGAATGCTCAAATGCTTATTTCATTTTTTGCTATTTTTTTTGTCGAAACTGCTCAGAGTTGAAGCTTGAGGAGTTGCTCCTTGCTCCTGGGCTTATCCGGGTGTCTTTATCTTATGAAAATTGGTCTCCCATCCGGGGGAATACAGTCTTTTTTCGTGTCCAGTTGCTGGGAACGACTCTGTACAGTAGCGAGTTTACAGGACAGTTTGTTTTACTATAGGATGGTGATTTTGCAAGGGTGACGATTTTGCCAAGGCAAATCAGCATCTTCCAAGGCAAATATGTCTTATATGGACCAGGTTCAATGAATCTGCCTTGGCGATAGTAATTACTGCATTGGCAAAATCATCGCCCTTTTGCAAAGGCCAGCTGATGAATGTGATGATCCTCATAGTTACAAATCCCATCGACTGTAGCTTTGCTGTAACTTCCCATAATCAGCTTCATACTTTCATGTAGAGCCGGCCACGGGCCGGGCGGGCCAGGGCTAGTGCTGGGCTTACCCGGGCTAGTGCCCCAAAAGTCGAGCACTGGCACTAGCCCTAGCTACCCGGGCTAGTGCCGAGCTAGTGCCACTGCCCGACTTTTGGGGCACTAGCACTAGCCCGCAGTGCTTTGACCGGGCTTTGACCCGGGTTTGACCCGGGCTAGGGCCGG
>JBBYHQ010297499.1:0-20412 GCA_038382645.1 Spergularia azorica | reverse complement strand
AAAGGGAAGGGTAGAAATAAGGTTACAAGAGAAAGAAAATTGGAAATTGCACAGTCATGCGCCTCGCGTGCGCCTCAGTGCGCCTCAAGGCCTGCGCCTCAGTGCGCCTCAGGTGCGCCTCATGCACACTTGTGCGCTTCAGCCTTCTGAGGCGATGGCAGCTGCGCCTAGGCGCGCCTCAGGCGCGCTTTTTTAAACTAAGCTGTCAATACATCTCATAAGGAAATATGCTAAGTAGCAGAAAAATAAAGGGACGAACACCACGCCACAGTATGATTGGCTAAATCAGCTGTAGCAGTTAGCTAGTGTTGCTTCAACACAGCAAATTTTGGGCCTGTAAAGGAAAATGTCTTTTGTAAAAATGTGACTGCTGGCATGTCATGCAACTAATAGAAGTTAACTTTAAGGAGTTTAGAGATGGAATCAGCACATTCAATTTATCAACAGCGTAGCCTTATCCATGTTAAGTGACTATTCTGCTTCAGCTTTCCATATAATGCAGACGTAACAGTGAAACATCACCGTAGTGAATGAACATGGCATGAGGCTTCGGTTAACCTGACGAATGAGCTCCATAGGTAGAAGCTTAGAAGGCTACTGAATCCCAATGATAAACAATAATTTCTGACAAGCACAAAACCGGCAACAGTTGTGTTGCACCAGTTTAGTTTAGATTTTACAAAACACAAAATTATGGTCAGGATGTTGAATGCAGACAAGCACTTGAGCTGATATCAAAAGCCACCAATTTCAGCAACTTGTCTTAGTGGAAGGCCGACATTTTACAAAATTAATTGCAGACTTGAAGAAGGCCAATAGGTTGAGTGAGAACTTGCTCCTAATATAGATCTGTACACACAGTGACATAATATCTTGTGTATGTGTCACAAATTCTGTAAATAATCCTTGGTTCCTTTCAATTACATCTTTCGAATATGCTTGTGCTGGTGTCTGTGGCATACTGATCGGAAGGATCTGTGGATTTCTAGTTACCTATATCGCGGATGATGATGATAGGTTGTCCTACTAAAGAGAATTGTAGCTCCCAGTTCAACACTATTTTTCCAATTAAGCACCCCAAAGAAAAAGAAACTACTGAATAAGGCTGTCTGGAGTCTGGATTTAAAGCACTGACTTCCCTTGAGAAAAACACTACTATTAATTCAATATCCCCACGATCATGAAACCCCATACTAACTTCCCATGAGAATGACATGACGAAATAATTGCGCAAGCTCGAACATTTGTACAGCCGTCAAACACACAAGATGTCCACAGCAAGTCCGTACTACGGAGTATTAAACAAACAAAAAAAAATGCTTAACAGAAGTAGGTGAGATTAGTGTTTTGTCTAAATAAATTGCTCAACAAAATTAGGTGAGATTTAAGTTTTGTCTAAATTTCTTGGCCATGGTTTGACAAAGAGAAAATGCAAAGATGAATCATCCATAATTATTCAAGATTATGACTTCCCCGACACCTACCTCCCCACAACAATAAACAAGTAAGGAAAGGACCAGATCATGACAAAATAACAGACTAGCTACCACCTCGACATAAATAACCAGCCTCTCTATGTTCCAACATAGGGGTAAGGCTTGCATAAATCCGACCCCCCTCGCCCGACCCCTTACCTTGCCATAGGCAGGAGCTTTTGAGGCACTATAGTAATGTTGTTGTCATCGTTCAACTTCTCACAATATGTACTATAATTCTTCTGTTTTGAACTAAAGTACTAAAGTATCAGACCCAAATTAACCATTATCAGCAAAAACATGCTCTGCGGTCTGATTACTTTTACCATCCTAACGATATGGCGATCCAATATAACTCCTTTCGCGTTCCAGAAGTTATAAATCGCTCCTAATTAAATAAACTTTGCACATAACATTGGAAGATTATTAAGGTTATGTCGAGCTTAAATCTCAATTACTTTCGATCATCAACTCGTTGTCGAAAAATAATCGATAGATACCCATCTCGATCATCAACCAAACAACATCAAAATTACAACAATTTTCTATCAACATCTGTTATTATTTTAATCATCAATTCAACCGAAATTAACGAACATCATCAATTTCTACCTGAATTTTGATGAAATTTAATTTCGGAATACCAAAACAAATTACCACCCATTTCAATTCTGAATAAAAACAAATCAAAGTTCCAATCTTTCCTACGAACAACAAAACATTTCTAACAAAATCGCAATAATTAATTAAAAAACCCATAAAAAAAAAAAAAAGAGAGAGAAAATTGGACCTGCATAAGAAGCTTAATCCGGTCAAGAGGGGCAGTGACGGTCTTAGCAGCAGCGCCGGCAATTGCGCCAGCGGCGAAAAGGGCAGCGTCTTTAGGAAGGAATGCAACCAAAGCCAGAGGGTGTTGGAGCAACTGGGCAGTAGTCGGCTCAAATTCTCTCCTCTCATTTTTACTGTCAAGTGAAGTATGTTAAATTACCTGTAATGTGAAGGCAGTAAGAATGATAGAAAGAGCGAGACAGCCTGTCTCGAGAGTATTGAAATCGAGATCCATTGGCACCCTCATTATCCAAGCTACTATAACACATAAGGGCTGCAAGAAGATCAAGGACATGTTGAGAAAATGCAGCTTACACTCTTGCAAAGTAATGAGCCTATTATGCATCTTTATCAAATCGCTTAAGTTCACAGTGATCCTTTGTTTCTAACTTTCTATTACTTATCTAATCGTCCCAAAAAGATCCCTTTTACTCTCAGTTCTTACCACAAACATTGAAATTTGAGTGGCCGATCCTAGAGCTACACCCAAAGAAATATCCTGCGTAAAAATACATCCAGAATTAGTTTTGGAAATTTTAGTCAGGAATTGAGATTCAGGGCATACAGAAAGATTATAATAATATGACTTACCAGCTTGTTCTTGAAAGCAAAGATAATTGCTCCAGCATGTTCAGCTGCATTCCCTACTATTGGTAGCAAAATTATGCTGATGAAACTCACTGATAAACCCCAGGAATCAGAAGCTGCCTGTGCTCCCATAATGCAGGTAAAAAAAAAAACGCGAATCTTAGAATTTGTATCATCACTGATCACAATGCTGAATGCTAGCTAACTGATCATTTTCTTCTAAAGCAATGGATCAGGATGTAAGCGGATTAGCTACCTCGATGGAGCCAACGATGTATTCAGATAACAATGCTATAACAACAGTCATCCCAGCTAGCCAAACGAACCCACTCCAGAAACCAATGACTGGGACTTCTTCTTCAACCATGTCATCATCATCAGAATCCTGGTAGTTTCAGGTACATTATTATGATAAGGTTAATTAACTTTTTTTTATCACTTTCGATTTCCAAGCAAAGGGACTACAATTAGGATGATGTATAATCACCTCTTTAGCCTCGAACAATTGCCTGTGGGTCCATAGTTGGAAGACAAGGTAAGCAACATAAGCCACCAGCATTACTATGCTGCCTGCTCTAGATAAACTTAGAGTTGGTAGAGATGTAATTTCGCCATTTTTTGCAGCCATTTTGAAGAGTAATGGCAAAATGTGACAGAACAGTCCCAGCAACAAGAGGAAACAATTCACATCTGCTTGCTTCTGTGAAATTCCACAAGAACATTTACCCATCAAATCATGAAAATCAACTTAAAAAATCTTGTTATGTCACGGCCTCACGGGTAACACGGTCATACAGTAGAACGACGGGATGCTTCTAACATGAAACATTAAAGGTGTCACAACAAAACAGTAAATAATATTGATATGTCCAACTGTAGGACCGTCTTATCCAATAATTTATCGCGGGAATTTAAGTAGGTGTTCAGAGTATGGAGTAGAGTAGTGTTACATACCCTGTCAAATTTTTGTTCTTTGTGAAGATTGGCAAGACCACCACATAAAAGGGAAGTGCCAAGAACTAAGAGAAGGTTGGAGAGAATGGAACCAAGAAGTGAGTACTTGACCACATCAATTTTGTTTTGGCTAAGTGCAAGTACTGCTATTATCAACTCTGTCACATTTCCACATGTTGCATTCAGAAGCCCTCCCACTGTTAAACATACATATAACAAACTTGGGTAAGAAGTTCAAGCACATAACAGTAAAATAAATAATACATTAACATTGGAGTAACAATGATTATAATTGACAAACAAATAAAATATGGGTTACCTGTTGGACCAGTGTAATATGCTATTTGTCTGCAAAAAATTTGAGACAAAATGTTAGAAAAATCACATTTTCTTAAAGTTATCAGGGTGCAATTTCAGAAATCATCTACTAATTAAATCTAATTAGTAGTTTAGCCACACGGTAGGAATAAGGTATTCATCAACTAGTTTAGCGGACAAAGTCGTAAAATTGTACTCCACTTGGTTTAAAACTCGTCAACATCAAAAACCGGTGTTGGCTCAAAAAGTTACCCTAACAAAAGATTCTTCAGAGATCACGAAACATGGATTGAAAAGAAGATTTCAGGAATAAAAAAATAAAGGGTAGAGAAGTCGGCATACTCTGTGAGAAAGCTAACCCGTTCAGCTAGCGGAGTGAGTGCAAGTAAGCTCAAACCAAATACCCATGCCTACTCAAAACAATTTAACAATGTTAATATTTTTGTCATCATGTAAATAAACACTCCATGTACCATACTAAATAGAAATTATTAATTTTACTAAATTTTTCTAATTAAAATGAATTTATTAAGCCTGTAAATGAATTTATAAGATTATTTTGATTGGTGTAGTTTAATTTGTGGAGTGGGATAACTACATAAGTAGTATACTATGATAGTATGATACTCTACCTACTGTAGCTAGGAGAAGCCAAATAACTCAGAGTTACTAATTAACCATATATGTAAATCACTACCCTTCGATTCTTTACAGCCCGGAAGTCATTTTCGACGGTAAGCCCTAATTTTATATTTGTTAACATTATTGAGAAAGAGAAAAAGAAATGGTGACGATTGCACCAGAAAGTTTTATAATCATCATTCATGTCGTAAGAATTGTTCTTTTGATTTAGACGTTGTCAAAAAAAAAATGTAAGAATTGTTCTTTATTCTCTAGATTGTCTATAGTAATTGCAAATTCTATATTTTTGCCAACATTTTATATATACTCGTAAGTCACTGTAAACTTTAGTAGTGTCCTTCTGATCGGCTCATGTATGTGTGCATGTGAACTTTGTTAGGGAGGTAAGGTGGTCCATGCAAGGTATATGTATGTAGCCATGCAAACAACCAAGTGTTACAAATTCCCTTTGGAAATATGCCCTAATTAACTTCGGTACCACTTATTGTATGTATATAGTTTTCACAACCGAAAAAACTAACATGCATGCACTTACTCATGACTAATTACCTTGCTAATGTCACACTAATTAAGCCAGGCCAATCACAAATGTCAAACAATAGTCATCATGCCAACACTTATCGAATTAAATTGTGAGGGTTATTGTCATTCTGTTAATGTTTAATTTGTTTTCAATTCATTCCAAACTCTGAGAGTCTAGGAAATTATATGTTGTAACTTCGTTTCTTTCTCATTGCCAAAAACAAAATCCATTCAAGATTTCGCATGCTTAAATCATGTTTTCGAGAATGCAATAAAGTTAGAATTCATGGTTCATCACACAATAAGAATTTTGTCTTTTTTAAACATATCAACTCGAATTTGAATTAAACCAGATCAGATGCGGCCAATAAAAAAGAAACGGACAAATTAAAGTCACCAATTATTCTTACCATTCCAAAGTCATAGTAATGGGCAAAAATGGCCAAAGGAATGGAAGGGAAAAGGATGGCAAGCTTAGTCCCCAAAATGACTTCTTGTAAATTAGCAAGGACACTCTTAAGCAACCCCCAACGGACCTTGGAGATGAGCCGGATATCGGACTTTTTCCGAAGCGACGAGGACGACATGTTATGGGCCGTTTTCCCATGCCGGACCTCCTTGCTCATCCCCTTCATCCCACCATTCTCCATTGCAGCCACCTGTGATATCATCGATTGTGTTGAATACTCCATTTGTTTTTTCCAATTCAATAAATGTAAAAAAGAACCAAGGATGGATTTAACTAATTGTTTTGTTTGTCACTCACTCTTATTATACTCTAAAAGGTAGATAACAACTGATGCATTCTAGTGTACGTACCACTGCTATATGTAGTACTGTAGTACCATTAAGTTCCTGGTTACTTTCCTCGAAGCTTCTCATTTTGTAGTTATTTATTCAATGGTCACTTTTCTAATGTTTGCATACAGTGTACTTGTTAAAAAACCATTTTTTCCCATATTTAAGTGATATTTTACTCAATTGAATCAATGAGATTCCATATTTTGTTTTTCAAAATTATTAAGAATCTTACTTAATCAAGAAAGGAACTGGTCTATGGGTCTATTTGTCCAAACTTCAACTTCTGCAAAACTATTTCTCAAAAACAGTTTCTGGACGAGGAGCACCAGATTGGAGCTTCTACTTCTGAATAACAAATTTACACTAAAAGTGCTACTCAGAAACCAGAAACAGTTTCTCAATTTTGGGTGTTTGGCCAGTTTTCAATTTCTGGAACCTAGAAATAGTCCATAAACACTTCAGAAGGTTGGCTAAACACACCTTATATACTGGTCTCTGAAGTAGTAGATAGGGTGTGTGATTCAGTTAACTGAAATTTCGGTTTTGTCAATTTTTAGATTGTTTATAAAAGTTATAAAAATATTGGTCGATATTGGATTAACTAGTCGTCACATTTTCAAATTATACGCTATTCATCTAAAAGAACGGAGGGCTTGCTTACATACACATATCAGAATTGTTAGCTTTAAAGCTATAATGTGGTGACCTAAATATAGTACTTGAAGTTAAAACTAACTTCTCATCAGACATTTCCAATTCTTCTAAAATAGAGGAATGAAGTACCTAACCCAGACCTTAAATAAAATATGGGCAATTAACATCATATATATGAATAGAAAATAATGGGAATCACTAGCTACTTCCTAGCATTACCACTCCGTCCCAAATTAAACTTCTCATGAAATTTGAAATCCTCTCACATAATACTATTCCACGGGAAGTTTAACTTGGGACGGAGTGGTATAATGCAGATTCCTACATCGAATCAAATCAATACTTAGTTTTCAGTTAATCAGTGAATTTGAATATTTAGGACTGTCTTGATTAATTTATGTCCTTTCTGTAAATTAGAGTGTTATATTATTACAATTCATCCATAATTATTAATTTCTGAAATCATGTGAAATTCAACATTATAGTGTACGAGTACAATCTTTTCCCCATTTCCTCCAAGTGCATTTTATACAAAATTTCCCATTATATTGCCTAAGGTCTCTTATCAATCAAGATTCAAGAATATCATCTGGCTTCAAAATTCATAGAATATCATATACTCGTATAGCACATACACTTAATTATTATATTTTATAGTAGATCAGAAGAAAAAAAAAAAAAAAAAAAGAAAAAAAAAAGTATATATTACCAGAGGTTTCCTTGTGTCCATGTCCTCCTCTATGATGTTCATCGTACTGATGGGCGAATATTACCATAACACTTTCTTCGTAGTGAATCATGGAACATTAATTTTTTGTTACAATCTATTTAAAATAGTTCAATTTATCAGAGCCAATTCCTTATTCTAGAGTCATGCACGTACATCTTCCTAGTATATAGGATGTGATTGCTTACCCTTAGGCTTTAATTTCTTGTGATGTCTATTTAAGGGCATTTTTTAGGTCGTCGTGTAAGTGCGTAAGACCTATATTTAAAAGATCGAAATTAAGTACAGTAGCTAACTTTGTATTTATTTTGGTTTTCAGTTTCCTTAGAAACCAAAATCCGTCGTCGCCATGCTAGCTACATGATAATCTCTTGCCTTCTCTACCGTACCATTTCAAGCAATTTGGACGTACTCACGTACATACATATTTACTCCACAGAACCTTCATGGAAGTTTCAGCTTAGTAATTAAAATGATGAGTTCTAATCACAGACGATGACCACTTTACACTTATATGTATTTAATTTGTCTTTTAAAGATTAATTGGCTTCACAACAAATGTATTACCGCTCAACATATAGTATTTAAACGACCGAGAGAGGGACACATCTCACACATGCACTCAAATGTAACTTTTTGCATGCATGCTGCTCGATTTCTCCTTCACCCCGATGCCGTGATGCTTACATGTCCATTCGCTATCGTTAATTCGTTATCACTCCAATATCGGACATCCGGTGCTTAATTATATTGTAGTTAAGTTCACGAACTATGGTGAAAAATTGAGGACTATGCTCTAGTCTCTAGAGAATATTATAGATATACAGGGATTGTCTTATTTCATTATATATATATATATATATATATATATATATATATATATATATATATAAAGTAACAAGTGTTCAGGTTGAAAAAGTGCCCTAATTAATGAACTTGTGATCTATTGAGATAAAGTAACAAGTGTTCAGGTTGAATTGACAAAGTGCCCTCGACCAGAAAAAAAGAAGTGTTCAGGTTTAAATCGTGAGACTGAACACACAAAAGCGGAAGAGACGCCAAGTGACGAAAATGGACGGAAATTTCCATATGACATGGGCCAAAACCTAACAAAAGTAATGGGCTTATTTATGGTTCACAAATTATTTCCTTTTCCAACAATTCAATTTTGGGTTACTACAATTAAAAGAATTATAAAAAAAAGGGGGTCTAATTTGTGATGGGTCTCAGATTCTGGATTTGGCTGGTAAGATATTGCCTTGATCTTTTCTATGTCACTTTATACAATTGGCATTCCGGTTCTTTTATGGATAGTGATTACTATCGATACGCTTTTTTCTCCGTTTATCCTTAATAAAATTTCTCATTTTATGTTAGGATTTATGCTTGAATTGTTGTATCGTACCGTTCAGTTGTATATATTTGCTCATGTACGTATGTGATGCCTCATTGAGACATTGGCTCACAGTCAGACCATTTTGATTTTTGTCTTTCAGTGTACATAGCTCTTCATTCGATTATAAATTTCGTAGAAAAAAATGACAAAGTAGAGTCATATTGGCGTAATCAAATGTGTTTTATTAGACTGTATAACCAACTGATAACGAATGAGATAAACAACTAACAATCTGTACTCACGTATATATAATGAAATTTCGTCTAGAATGAAATTTCTTCAAGAAGCAATACTCAATTTTTCATGAAAAGTGCCGCAGTATTTTTGGAAAATGAAAACATAGGATATATAATACCAAGGGACGAGATTCTTGGAGATAGCAATCATGTATCGATCAGTATGGCAACTTCTCGGCAACTTCATCCCTGAAATCGACATCTTGAAGTTTGATGATTCGATAGCCGTACGTTTGTGTACGTTCTACAAGAAGTACACAAACTCGAGCGAGGGATGTTATGTGTCATTTATGTACGTGATATTGAACTTGTGATTGACACCCAAGGAGATCTAGTGCGTACGCTGACGATTTTGCAACAGACAACTGAGACAAGAGTGTTTCATTATCTTTTTTTTTGTTCTTGAGTTCGACAGAACAACTTGACACTAGCTAGTGACCTAACCTACTCCTCTTAATACCAATTAGTTTTCGTAGGGAGGTGACTGCACTACTGCAGTAGGATTATGACTACTCGCGTATGTATGTAGCTCTTCTTCATTTGTTTAAATTCTTACAATAGGCATTCTGCGGGTGGCCTAACCTGTGTTTAGAACTTTAGAGGGGAGGAAAAATGAGAGTAAAGCATAGGGAGAAGTTTACTGTATAAACTTGCTCATTAATCTCAATTAATTAAGTTCCCTTAAATAGGGAGTACAACAACTAAACAAACCTAAAACATAGCAACTACATCCCATGATCTCACGTACAAACTCACTAAACCACTTGTCCACTACATTAGCAACTGATACTAATTAGTGGGACACCTCCCACGTACTACTAACCATAAACACAATTCCATAAACTTAATCATCTAATTATTAGGAATTAACAAAACTAATTTTGATTTAGTTATTTTTGGATCATAAATCCAACACACCCCCTTGATCCAAAAATCTTAGGAGCAATCTTCATCGTCCGCGCGTTAAGCCGAACACACCGCCACGTCCTTTACCGCAATGATCATACGAGACATCGTAGTACTCGTACTCTTCAATTTAGATCCCGCCTTCGGATCTTGATCTCAATTGGGTTTTGCATACCCATCTTCTTCATGGAGCACATTTCTCCATGTCGTGAAGTCCTTGTCTTCACCTAGTGACGCACTTTTCGCCACCAATTGTTGATGCACATCTCAGCACTCTCCTCTGCGATGCGATAGAGTACGTCTCTCTATCTTTCCATGGTGCATTTCAAAGATGAGCAAATTACCTTCATCGGGTTATCGGCATTCCCGTAACCTCATCGTCATCGGTACTAGGACCTGACTTGTTTGAGCTCGACACTCAAACCTTCAAACGTCTCCATTTGAGACTAAGGAGCCTTGCAGTTTGGACTCCATCAAACTGGTAACTTGCTTCATCAACCAATCACACCAAAGGCTGCGTTGCCTTCTTGAATTGATCCTAGCATCTGAAGATAGATTCGGCTTTGCATTCACCCCCTTTCTTTGTTGTTTCTTCGTATCTCACAAAAGCAATGCTACGTCGCATTTTGTGATCAACGGTTCTTACACCAAGGCTACGTGTCCAACCTTGCCTAACCTTTTCACTTGTTTTTGTTGATTTTACAAGGCTTTTCGCCTAATAGAAACAACTCACAATTTTTTTTGATGATTTGTTTACTCTCAGACAGTATTAGTCTCAATTGAATTGGAATCGAACCCAACTACTTGAGTGGAGGTGATTAGTCGAGCTCTGATACCATGTAGAATTTTAGAGGGAGGAAAAATGAGAGTAAATCATATAGAGAAGTTCACTGTATAAACTTGCTCATTAATCTCAATTAATTTAGTTCTCTTAAATAGGGTGTACAACAACTAAACAAACCTAAAACATAGCAACTACACCCCATGATCTCACGTACTGTTATGATTAAAGTCCATCCCAATAAGTGCATTGTTCACATTGGAACTTAATGTGAATGTAATGTTAATTACATTTTTAATGTAGAGTTTAAGAATGGTGCGTTTGCAATCAATTGGGATCATCTGTCCCACAAATTTGTACCATCCCCTGTCCCATTCACAGGATCTTGCCACGTAGCGCACATTCACCATCTTACCCTCAAAAAAAAAAAAAAAAAGCAACCTATCTTCACGCAACCAGCCTACCATCATGTCCGGCCTCCTTTATCTCTCCTCCACCGTCCAATCCGCCATACATCATTGTATTTGTACCAGTTATTCGACATCTTCCCTAGTATCGTTGCCCCAAATTATTACTCAGTCTTTAGTAGAGAGAATAATCAAAATCAATTGATAGTCAAGCAAAAAAAAAATCAAACGGAAATCAATCCAAGCAAATCAACTTGATTTGAAGATCAACCAAATCAACTTAAACTGAAAATCAACAAGTAAAGATGTCGGAAAAGAGGGGAGTAAACTCAAAGGCGGAGGAGGAGCATGCGCGGAAGACGGCGACAAATGCGGAGAAGTCGATGGTCCATCGTTTGATGTATGCGGTGGAGGAGAGAGAAAGGAGGCGGGACATGGTGGTATGATGGTAGCTGCGGTGGTGGAGGCGGATAGGGTAGGTGGGGCCGTGAGGTGAAGCGTGAAGAATGAGATGACTTGTTTTTTTTTTTTTTTGAGGTAAGATAGTGAATGGATGCTACGTGGCAAGATCCTGTGAATGGGACAGGGGATGGTACAAATTTGTGGGACAGATGATCCCAATTGGTTTGCAATGCATGTATGTGCAAGGTGTTAAACAATAACATCCTTGGTTTCAATGCGGTTAATTGAGCATTGTTCAATGCATTTGCAAATGAGTTTTGCTATATAAAGGAAGGTTTCAGTTCATATGAGAACAGTTCTTACCATGGGAACTATGAGAACTCTTGTGGACCATTAGATCGTTTGATCCTACGGTTAGCAAAATACGCCTGTTTATTGACTTTTCTTCCCAAATAATCGCTCTGTAACTCTTCAACAAAACACAAATTAGGATTCCTACTCACTTTCTCTCTCCTCCCATCCCATCCCCTTTGATTCCGCCATGGATTTTCCTGGAAAATCTTCCAAATTTCTAGTTTTCTTCTTCAGATCGAAATTCAACTGATCGTTTTCAGATGTTACTCGGGATTTTTGCAATGTCTCCACCGTATCTTATCGTGATTCAAGGTAACAATTTCAAATTCGATTTCTCTCGTTATGACTACGAATTCTATTTTGTACATGATTTCTTCTGTAAATTTTGTTGTTTTGTTTGCGAAAATCAGTTTTTGTGCTTCGAATAGTAATTTTCTCGTTGATTTTTTTGATCGTTACGAACTTTTCCCCAAATTTTTAGGTTAACTTTTCGCGTGACCGCGATTTTGATTGTTTCGCTAAAGTTAATCTCCAATTCGATTGTTCTTGACTTTGAATGGATCTTGTTTTGCTTTTAATCTGAAATGTTCTTGTTCAAATTGAATTGTTTGATCTTACAAGTAACGATTTTGAAATGATTCACTGTTTGTGTTCTATCTCAAACGAGTTCGAAGATTCAGGCTAGCGCATAAATTTCGACGCGAATTCTTCCATATAGTTGCATCTCTAGTATTTGTCAGTAGTTCAACTCTAATTCTCCAGTATACTTGGAGTTCATTCTTTTTCTTGTGTTGACGCATTCTTTTCCTTATGTATGTTCATTCACTATAATAGAACAAAAGTTTTGAAGTTTGAACGACCCCGATGAACATATAATTTCTTAACCAGTAGCTTAGGTATCACAAGCGTCATTAGAACCTCGACTATTATGCTCAAAGATAGTCCACTGATTACAAGACCTGATGAATGCTTACTTGCTTGACTATTACATTGTCTCCTAAGTATATTTGTCAAGGTTTTGGCAGTTGTGGTTACGTACTTACATTGATTGATACATCAAAGTAGTTAGGACTGTTTCATGTGCAGTTTTCTTACTTATATGTGGGTACACGACTATTTGACTATATGGTGTATCAGGCAGTCACCCTAATCTTAGTCACTACAAACTCGAGTTGATTTTATTTTCTGTAGCAGAGATGGCGTAAATTTACACACAATTTTCGAACCGTAATTAATGTTGTCAAGTTGTTAGTTAGTTAAGCAACGCAACTTGGTCTTGCTGAAGCCTGATGCTGATGCTAAGTGCTCTGCAGGCTTTGCTAATTGTTATTGTTCTCACTGTCAGTAGGGTATGCTGGCTTTTTTAAACAAGCCCTTTGCTTTTAAAATGTGTGTATATGTGCATTTTTTTTTCTTCTGCGTATGTGCATTTGTTTCCTTGTGTATGTGCATTTTCATAACCATCTATTACGTAGAATTTCGATACTAATTCTTCCGTATAGTTGCATTACTTATAACTTTCAGTAGTTCAACTGTAATTCTTCAATGTACTTGTAGTTCATTCTTTTTCTTATGCTGGTTCGATCTTTTTCTTATGCTGGTTCATTCTTTTTCTTGTGTACGTGCATTCTAATACCATCTATTAGGTTAGTGGAGTTGTGTTGTGTACTTTCTCAGACTGATAATGTAGTAAACTGTTTCTTTATATTGATGTGTAGGCCTTTGAGTGTCCGGCTTATGAGTAGTGTTGGGTTGTAGTATGAGAGATGAGCCTTTGTCTAATGAAGCTATTAAGAAACAAAGGTGTAATTAAGTTGAGATCAGTCTCTCAAGGAAAAGATCGAAAGAAATAATGTTAGTAACGAAGGTACTACTAGTCTAGCTAAAGTGATTAAAGGTGTTGAAACGAAATTAAAGAAGAGAGAACCAGAGAGAACTAGTGATAATCAAGATGAGTGTTAGGCAGATTGCTTAGAGAACTATGACAATTAGTGTAATGCCCTTTTATATTCTCATTGAAGCTGGGTAGCTCAATTGGAAGAGCATCGTGTGTAATGCACGAGGTGTGGGTTCAACTCCCACGTCAGCTGGAAAGTTAACTCAAATCTAGTTCTGATTGTAGTTCTAATGTGCCTTTTGATCTAGAAAATTAACTCTCATTGTCTCCAATAGAGATAGACCTGAATTGTGAGGACGCAGGACAGTGTATCTGATGATGGAATTAGAAAAGACTCTTTATTTCTGATGTTGTGGAATTACAAAGTGGGAAAGTTCTCTTTAGTGGGAAGATACCATATCTAGAAGCCACAATCAAGGTTTAGAGAGCTCATGTAGGAATTGAACCTACAACATTTACGCATATTTGCATAAATGTTATTCCAATTGACCTAGAATTTCATTAAATTCATAGCACAGGATAACATCTACATTCATTTGGTCGATCCCCTCTTAAGCACATAACTGTAAGATCCAGCAATACTAGTGCATTTTGTATGAACACGTATATACTGTGTTCTAAACTATGCACAATTTCGACATATTACAGGTGAACTTCATTACAACCAAAACCAGTCGTTTTAGAGGCGACATGTTAGGATAATGCCGAGTGCACAAGATCAGTAAAAAGAGGAACAAGATGCCCACCCACAGTCTACATAAGCACCTCCATAAAATTTCTAGAAAAATGAGCAAGTCCGCCAGTTCGCTTTGCTAAAAACGCCCATCAATACTACACACATATCATTGTGCTTATCGCGTGCAACCTAACAGAAATGCCTCTAAATTCGAAAACAAAAGCTATAAGATTTTTTTTGTCGATGTGTCGGAGCCCGAGCAAATAAAGCAAAGGTATCTCAAGGAAAGCTTCCTGTGATACTCACGATCAAAATATTGTTCACGTATAAAAGATGAAACCTTACCTTGTGCAAAGGGAGTATGATCATGCCCAACAATGAGCAAATAAAACCACGACAACTGAATAGACATAACCAGCTAAGTCATGAGTCATGACACAATCCCTAATTCCCTAACCTCAGCTTTTTGACTTGCTTTTGGAAGAAAGAGATGGAAATTACCTATACAGAGGATCAGAGTCTGCAGGGTGACACTTTGGTTTCATATATGCATCAATTACGTGCAAAAATTCATTGTCCTGTCATGTAGGCTGCTGACAACCTACGAGGAGATCAGAGAAGAAGGTTAAAAAGCTGCTTCACCTATTTATAGTGGCCCACAACAAGGAACTGGAACTCCGTGACTTCTATAGTACATAACTTCTAGGATATAGCATCATTTTCTGAAAATTGCAAGCCAAAGGAACCCACAAAGTAGGCTGTAAAGAACTTTGTGATAAAATCGAACAAGGTATCGCTAAGACGCATTCCACGACAACCAAAGGCGCATTCTACGACAACCAAAGGTGATTCTAAGACGATCAAAGGTGCATTTAACAGTGATCAAAGGTACATTCTACAGCAATTCAAAAGTGCATTCTACAACAATCAAATGTGCAGACTACAACAATTACAAGTGCATTCTAAAACAATCAAAGGTACATTCTGCGACAACCAAAAGGCGCATTCAACGACAACCAAAGGTGCATTTTACAATGATCAAAGGTACATTCTAGAGCAAATCAAAAGTGCATTCTACAACAATCAAAGGTGCATTCTACAACAATTGAAAGTGCATTCTAAGAAGATCAAAAGTGCATTTCATGACAATCAAAAGTGCATTCTATGACGGCCAAAGGTGCATTCCATGACGATTGAAGGTGCATTGTAAGACGACCAAAGGTACATTTTACGACAATCGAAAGTGCATTCTAAGACAATGAAAGGTGCATTTATCGACAATCAAAAGTGCATTCTATGATGATCAAAGGTTCATTCCAAGGCATTCAAAGGTTCATTCATCGACAATTAAGAAGTTCATTCCGAGGCAATCAAAAGTGCATTTTATAACATTCAAAAGTGCACTTTAAGCAATCAAAGCTGCAATCTGAGACGATCAAAAGTGCATTCTGCCATTCTCTAACACCTAAAAAAATATTGAAAGTCATCTTATCCCTTGATTAGTTTGGGAGAATCATTCTCTGGCCATTAATTCGTCATTCAATTCTCCAAACCCTAAAAACTAAATCATATGCACAGCGAAAAATTGAACATTTAAAAATATCAAAACAAACAACCATAAAATCCCAATTATGCAAAATTTACCTACAAAACTCTTTAATTACCCAAAAAACTCTTTACTTTTTTAGCTGTTGTTGGACGGGGGTAATGTTTTTTTCAGCTGTACGATTTGTACAATCCGACGGTGGATGATGGTTCTCATGGTTCTCATAGGAATGGGTGTTCTCATGAGAACCGGACCCTATAAAGGAATTGTTTTTCCTTTCGCAAAACACACACACACACACTCACACACATACACAAGGATAATTGTGGGGGTGGCATCACAAGAGGGGAAAAATACTAGGAGTGTTAAACACATTTAGTGTGGGACAATTTTGGAGGGTTAAATAGTTGACTCCAAAATTGGGACAATAATCTTAGAGGGTTAAATAGTTGACTCTAAAATTGTCTAGTATTTATCTTGTGAGGGTTCTAAGTTGGTGTGTAACTTAGGACGTCAATCTTTGTACTGGCACTATTTTATAGTGGAATTTCAGTCGTTTGGCTGGTGGGTTTACCTCCGGATTTTGAGGTTTTCCATGGGTTAAGTCCCTAAGAGCTCGTTTGGATTTAGGGAATAGAGGGGGGGATGGGATTATTATTCCCAACAAGCCAAATTCCCTTTTTTGGTAAGTGGGAATAACAAGTGGGAATTAGAGGGGATAAGGATAAGAGGGATTTCTTATCCCTCCAAAATATTACCGGGGGGGCAGGTATTAGGATTAGGGAATTCACTATTAAATATAAAAGACCAAATTACCCCCTAGAAATTGACCTTTTATTGCTGCTTCGTCTTTCCTGCACATTCATCTTCTCCCAACACATCAGAGATTCACAGAAGCTCCCACCTCTTCTACTGCCATAGAGGTACGTGGGTATCATGCATCATCTACAACTTTTTATATTGTATTCTTGTGGATTTTAGTCACTTGATCATCATCATCATCTTTTTGTTTTTTTTTTTATTTGAGGTCTGATCATCATCATCTTACCTTAATGCCCACTTGATCACGTATATGATTACATCAACAAGAGAAAAAGAAAGTTAAGCTTTTGTTGATCCTGCATATAGGTGTGCGAAGTAGTGCTCATTATTTCATCAAATTGTTGCTTTCATCAGATTAAGGAGACATGTTTTTTTATAGAAGGAATCATTAAAAATTAGTGAGGGTATAATTGTAAAGTGAATACATATCCCCCTTTCTATCCCACAATCCAAACATGGGAATACATATTCCCAAGCCAATTCCTATGTTAATCCAAACAAGGGAATTTACTTATCCCACTTAATTCCCTACCATCTATTCCCACCCTTATCCCACCCTCTAATCCCACCAATTCCCATCCCACCAATTCCCATCCCACAATCCAAACGAGTCGTAAGGGGTTGTTTGGATTATGGGATGGGAATTGAGGGATTAGATGATGGGATAAAAGGTGGGAATTGGTAGTAGGGCATTAAGAGAGATTATACAATTCCCTTGTTTGGATTAGCTTGGGAATAGGTGGGATGAGAAATGGGATATGTATCAATTTTACTAATATACCCCTATCTAAATAATAATAATTCCTTATATAATTTGTTTAGGGGGTAATTAAGTCTTTTAACTTGTTAATTGAATTCCCAAGTCTAATACCTGCCCCCCTTGGTATTAGATTGGAGGGATAAAAACTCCCTTTTACCCAATTCCCATCTCCTTATCCCATTTTCCAAACATGGGAATATGGCTAATTGGGAATAATAATCCCATCCCTCCTCCTATTCCCTCAATCCAAACGACCCGTAAATATCTTGTCTCATCGTGTTATTGCTTGCGGTTGTTTTTACTTTTACGGTTACTTGTCTATTTGTGCTTCCGTTGCGCAGGGAAATTGGCATTAATTTTCCAACACGTACAAACTCACTAAACCACTTGTCCACTGCATTAGCAACTAATTCTAATTAGTAGGACACCTCCCATGTACTACTAAACATAAACACAATTCCATAAACTTAATCATCTAATAATTATTAGGAATTAATAAAACTAATTTTGACTTAGTTATTTTTGGATCATAAATCCAACACTGTGGACCGTGGTCACCCATGACCAAAAGCTTATTAAGACGCATTTCTCATGTATAGTTACTCATTTTTCACCTCGCTCCTATTCTCGCATTTCTCATAATTACACGATTTTCGTCTTGTTCTTATTCTAGAGAATAATATTTTTGTTATTTTGTATCACTCTTTAATAGTAAGTTTTTGTTAAGATTGTCAATATGACGTCGATTTTTTTTTTTTTAAATGGAACATGACGTCGAATTGAGTACCACCAACGTCCTCCTTTGCAGGTCACGCACCACTCACCAGTGGATCGAGTGCATGCAGCAACTATACGTACGCAAAGCTAGCTTAACAAAAAAGATAGAAGTCAGCTTTAATTTGACAATAAATCGAAGTTGTAGTTAAAGAGACAAAAGAGTTGACCTTCTTCAAGACAAAAGAAGACCTTTGCGTGCCATTTCTATATCTAAGTTGACAACCTAAATTATGATCAATTGGCAACTCTGATCTTAATTGTAGGTTTGCTTTTAGCAGCGGATTGCTTTTGGATTTAATTCATTTGCATGCTACTAATTATTTCTAGTTTAGGATTGAAATAATTGTCCAAATTCTAGTCACCAGGTTTAAGTTTCACCCTTTCTTCGTCTATGCGAATTAATGAATTAACATATTAGACGCTTTGAAAAATTGAATTTGGCCATGTCATGGCTTGTTTTGAACAATGCTATTGTTACTATGTATGTGGATAAACTTAATTGAAATGGCTGGTCAATACACATCATTTCAAAAATAATTTTACTGTAGACACCAGCGAATTTTATTATGATGAATTTAATACCGTACCGCAACCTAATTATACTATGACTAAGTAACTAACAATGTATGGATGATATGATATGACATATAGCATACGCGTACATGTCAATATTACACAATTTTGTTATGATCTTTAACATCAACGTACAAATTAAAACACAAGGAACAATAACATGCATGTTAGAAGCTAAAGTAATGAACTTACGTAACTTGGTATTGAAATTAAAAAAGGTTAAAATATCATCATGGGCAACTTTAACTAAATATATAAGCATCAAACTAGCGAAACATGAGGTCACCTTTATCTTGATCAAGTAAAGTATGAAGAAATCCTGGTGTATAAGTAGTTACATTGTCATTTGTATTGTACAAATTCAATTAAGCAACAACAATTAATCATATAGCTTAATTAATTAAACCAAAATGGCTCGCCTAGCTTTGTCCATGGCTGGCCTTCTCTTGGTTTTGGTTCTAGCCGACGGTCAATCTTATTCTACACCACCTCCTCCTACCTATTACTCACCATCCCCACGACCCACACAAACACCGTCGTCCGCAACACTGCCCAAGAAACAATCATCACCTCCTCCTTCACCTCCTCCGAAGAAACAAACTCCTCCACTTCCACCACCAGCTGAAAAGCACACACCACCACCCCTAGTGGTCGCCACTCCACCTACATATACACCAACATGGCCATCACCGCCACCACCCGTTGTTGCCACTCCACCTACCTACACACCAACATGGCCGTCACCGCCACCACCCGCGGTGGTTGCCACTCGACCTACCAATACACCAACATGGCCGTCACCACCACCACTAGTGGTTGCCACTCCACCTACCAATACACCAACATGGCCGTCACCACCACCACCAGAGGTTGCCACTCCACCTACCAATACACCAACATGGCCGTCACCACCACCACCACCAGAGGTTGCCACTCCACCTACCTACACACCAACATGGCCATCACCACCGCCGTCACATGTTGCCACTCCACCTACCTAAACACCAGCATGGCCATCACCACCGCCGTCAGGTGTTGCCACTCCACCTACCTACACACCAACATGGCCATCACCACCACCCTCAGACGTTGCCACTCCACCTACCTACACACCAACATGGCCGTCACCACCACCATCAGAGGTTGCCACTCCACCTACCTTCACACCTACATGGCCGTCATCTCCATCACCACCTCCTCTAACTACACCATCATGGTCGTCACCACCACCCGCCTCTGCTGTTGCTGCCAAGAAAGTAAGGTGCAGAAACAAAGCATACTCCACCTGTTACTTTAGAGAGTGTTTGGAAACAAGGATTTGATTCTCAAATCCAAATTTGACACAAATTCCATGTTTGGGAACTCATGAA